>BMAU01020289.1:37500-162500 GCA_019973935.1 Trichonephila clavipes | reverse complement strand
AATCCCCAATCGCTTCCTTAATCAGAGTAATACTAGTTGATTGCTAGTCAAAACCAGACTGACTCACTTTCGGCGAGCTCTTTCTCTATTTATGTCCCTCGCGGATAATTCGAGAAAAACACGCTTACGTCATATGACTTGAAATTAGACGATTTCTCTACTAATTTCTAGAAGAATACAGAGGGTTCTGCACTTGCCAAAAATGGTCGCCAACTTGATCGCCGTTACCAAATATGACGCCAACTTGGCTCTATTGACAAGATTTCGCAAAGTTCTCATTGAATCACCATTATAACGTAAGGGACGGCATTTGACTGTGAATATTACAATTTTAACGTAAATTAAATCTAATTTATTGTGAGATGAAGGTATTACACATTCACACAAATACAAATTATTTACAATATTTTACACAAAATTCGTAACAATATATATATATATATATATATATATATATATATATATATATATATATATATATATATATATATATATATATATATATGGGGAATTCCCACATGAACATTCTATAGAGGGCGCTGTCAAGGCAGCCACCAGGAGGTAACGAAGGAGAGGGGATTCAGCGAGCGGACGCTAGACGCGCAGGTTGATGATCCGGGGCTGAAGGGGCTAGAGCGGTGGCCGAGTAGGGACCCACCAATCCGTTGTTCACGAGAGAGACGCGTAGGTCACTCTCAACACCATCGCGCAGATTGTCAATAACTATACCAGAACTGTCGTTAGAGCCAGAGAGGCTTAATCGAATTGTAAATACTGTATTATATGTGTTAAACGTCTGTCTTAGTGAGTAGAACTGTGTATTTTGTCCAGCATTAAACGTTAGATTAGAAACAAACGAGAGTGTGATTATTGAATACCCCTAGAACTGTACCATAATCCCACAAAATATGGGGGCACGGCCACGATATGAACTGTGAGGACTGTTAATATTGCAACAAACGCGATATGAACTGTGAGGACTGTTAATATTGCAACAAACGCGATATGAACTGTGAGGACTGTTAATATTGCAACAAACGCGATATGAACTGTGAGGACTGTTAATATTGCAACAAACGCGATATGAACTTTGAGGACTGTTAATATTTCAACAAACGCGATATGGACTGTAAGGACTGTGTGTGAATACTGCAACTAACGCGATCTGGACTGTGAACATTTGTGTGTGCATTTCATTGGATACCTATTTGCCTGTGCATGTAGAAGGGAGTTCCAAGAAAAAAAAAGGTAAGATACCTTTTAACATCCTTCTATTTTAATAAGTATAATTGTATTATAATATGTCGTACCACAAAAATACAAGAAAGGAGGACTTAATAAATGTTCTCAAGGAAATTGGAGAACAAGCTACGTCTAAAGAAACAATAATTCAATTGAAAACCAAATTGGAAAAATCCGCAGCTTTTAAAGACGATCCCGATTTTATGATAAATCTGCTAAATTTGTCCGTCGAGGACAGGCAGGCGAAAGCCGAACGGCAGCTGCAAGAGACCAACTCACAACTAGGGTTAGAAAAAATTAAACTACAGCAAATTGAACGAGAAATTGAACTTCAGAAAACTTTGGCAGAAAGGCAAGCAACACAACAAAGTTCAAAAGGAGATACAAATAACTTAGAAAATTTAATTAAGAGTGTAAAAACGCTGACTATACAAATCCCAAAGAAAACTGAAAATTTTGGTATTTTTTTCCAATCCCTAGAACGTTCATTTACAGTCAAAAATGTCCCCGAAAACTTGAAAGCAGAAATCCTTATTAATATTCTTGGTGAGAGAGCACACAATGTTTTACTGTACATAAAAGATGACGAAATAAAAGAGTACGATTTAGTTAAATCATTAATTTTAAGAGAGTTCCAGCCCACTGCGCAGGAGTGTTTACTTAATTTTAGAAAAGCCAAAAGGCAAGCAGATGAAACCCAAGTGCAATTCGCCACACGTTTAAGTGCGATGTTTAAATACTACTTAAAAATTAGGAACGTTGTTGATTTTAAATCCTTAGTTGACTTAATGATAAGTGATAATTTTTTAGATACTTTAGAGCCAGAAACTGCTTCACATATTAAAATTATGCAGGCGGATCCCTGGATGACGCCAGATGAATTATGAAAAGCGTGCGATATATTTTTCATTTCGAAAAACAGATCGCTACATGACTCTCGGAACCCAAATACTTTTAAGAGTAAAATTTACGAGCATGTGGGTTTTCCAATCAATTCCAAAGACAGTTTCCAAACCATAACCAAAGTGTTAGATCAGACAAAACAGTATCGTGTTATATTTGTGGAGGCCCGCATTTCGCAAGGAATTGCACGAAGAAAAGGATGAATTCAGAAAAGAGAAATATGGATACAGGTCATGCCGTAAATCAAATTGAAACTTCTATTTCTAATCAAAATAACTTTTTATTTAATGAATTGCAGTACGTAGACGTTACTGTTGATGATACCCCACTAAGGGCAACCTTGGACTCAGGCGCGAATTCAGTAATTATCAATTCAAAGTACGTTTCGGAAGGAAAAAGAATTCATTCTCAAGTTGTGTTGACGAGTTGTTTTGGAGAAAAGAGAAGTGCGAATGTTTCAGGATTTACGATCTCATTGAAGGGTGGGGAAAAGAAAAAAATACTAGCGGCAGTGTGCAGGATCAAGGCAGCAATATTGTTACCCTCGAAAGTTTTTGAGTTCTTAAATAGTGAGTCAGAGGAATCGGAGTTGACGAACGCGTCGTGCAAGCCGGTGTGTTTACAAAATGAAACAGGGGGAGAAGATGACGTGGAGCTGACAGGGGGTGTAGCTAACTCGGGGAAGATCACTGATGGGTCTAATTTGTTTTTACTTAAGGTATCGGAGACGTTTGATGAATGTTCATATGATGTTTCACACATTTCGAATAGTGGAATATGGGATAAAGTCCAGACGTTAATAGAAAATTACAGTCCGAATAAAACAGAGACAACTGTTCTGAAAATAAAAATAATTCTATCGGATGAAAAACCCATTGCTCAGAGGTCACGTAGGCTATCTTTGCCTGAAAAGAGAGAGGTAGAAAAGCAAATAGATGAGTGGTTAGAGCAGGGAATAATTAGAGAGAGTTGTTCCGATTTTCCATCTCCGGTTGTGGTGTGTAAAAAGAAAGATGGAACAATGCGATTGTGTATAGATTACAGAAAATTAAACAAGAAAATAGTTAAGGATAGATATTCACTTCCTATATTAGAAGAGGTTTTAGATAAGTTAGGGAATGGGAAAATATTCACGACGCTTGACTTAAAGAATGCATGTTTTCATGTAGATGTTGATGAAGCCAGTAGAAAATATACCGCATTTATAACGGAAACTGGCCAATATGAATTTTTAAAAGTGCCATTTGGGTTGTCTATATTAGCAGTAACTATTTCCAAAGATACATTAGTTATACGTGTTTAGAGAGTTGCTAAAAGACGGCACATTAATTATTTATTTAGATGATATAATAATTCCGGCTACTGATGAAAAAGAGGCTTATAAAAAATTAGCTCGTGTGTTAGAAACCGCATCCAAATACGGCATTGAGCTAAATCTACAAAAATGTCAGTTTTTGCAGGGGAAGATTAATTTTTTAGGGCATGTGATCCAGAACGGTATAATTCAACCTTCGGCGGAAAAGACAGCGTCAGTTTGTAACTTTCCAGAGCCTAAAAATGCGAAAGATGTGCAAAATTTCCTTGGACTAACAGGGTATTTTAGAAAGTATATTCCTTCATACGCGATGATAGCTAGGCCCCTTAGTAACTTGTTAAGAGGAACAAATCCTTTTGAAATTGGGCATGCACAAAAAATAGCTTTTCAAAATCTAAAGAACGCTTTATCCAGTGAACCCGTATTACATCTTTTTAAGGAAGGTGCTAAGTTAGAATTGCATACGGATGCATGCAAACTAGGGCTAGGTGCTGTACTTTTACAACAAGGTGAAGATGGACGTTTCTATCCTATCCATTACATGAGCAAAAAGACTTCCATTCAACAAGAGAAACTTTGTAGTTATGAACTAGAAGTACTGGCGGTTATAGAGGCTCTGAAAAGATTTCGAAATTACCTACTGGGAAAGAGATTCCGAATTCAAACGGATTGTGCAGCATTTGCGAAAACCCTCGACAAGAAGGAATTAACACCAAAGATAGCTAGGTGGTCGATTTTTCTAACAGATTTTGATTACGAGGTAGTCCATCGTCCTGCAAAACAAATGCAACATGTAGATGCGTTGAACAGATATCCTGTTATGCTAGTGACTAGTGATGAACTAACGTACAAGATCGTGAACGCTCAAGAATCTGATGAATATATTAGGACTATTAAGAAGCTGTTGCAAGAAGGTAAAACTTCTGAATTCATCGTAAGTAATAAAATCTTGTACAAGATAAGTGAGGATCAGGAGTTGCTAGTCGTTCCAGAGATGATGCAAGTAGATGTGATTAAGAAAGCTCACTCATTTGGACATTTTGCAGCGACAAAAACTGAGGAGTTGGTGAAAAGAGATTATTATTTTCCGAACATGAGAAGGTGTATCGAAAACGTTATTGAGAACTGCTTTGAGTGCATATTAGTCAATAAGAAGAGGGGAAAGGGAGAAGGCTTTTTAAACCCTATTCCTAAAGATCTACCGTTGTCGACATATCACGTGGACTTTATTGGACCATTACCAACGACCAATAAAAATTATAATCCCACATTCACTGTTATTGATGCATTTACAAAGTTTTCGTGGTTGTATCCAACCAAAAGCACTACAGCTCAAGAAGCCATTGAAAGACTGAAGTTGCAGCAGAAAACTTTTGGGAATCCTTCACGAGTGATTAATGACAAAGGAGGAGTGTTCAGATCTAAAGAATTCGAAGACTACTGTGCTGATGAGCAAATTAGCAATGTGCAAATAACAACGGGAGTACCGAGAGGGAATGGACAGGTTGAGAGAATCCATGGAGTACTAATTCCAGTATTGATCAAGATGTCCATCGAAGACCCGACTAAGTGGTTTAAGCATGTAGATTCACTACAACGTGTGCTGAACAGTGTGCCTTCACGCAGTACAAAGTATTCACCATTTGAATTGCTCATAGGAGTTAAAATGAAGAATCCTGAAGATGTCATAATAAGAAATCTGCTTGAAGAAGAGAGTCAATAGCAACTCTTCCAACCTCGAGATAACCTGAGAAGAGAGGCAAAGCAGAACATTTTGAAGATTCGAGAAGAAAACATGAGAACTTACAACCGAAAACGGAAAGAAGTGCATCTATATAAGAAAGGTGACTTGGTGGCAGTCATGAGGACTCAGTTTGAAAACAAATTTAAACTGCGAATAAAATATTTTGGACCATACCAGGTGACCAATGTGAAACCCCATGACCGATATGATGTTGCTAAAATTGGAGACCATGAGGGGCCCAATGTTACGTCAGCATCAGCAGACCAGATGAAGCTATGGACTTGGCATTGATGAGAGAGGAGGAATGAACTTGTTTCAAATATTTGTGTAACTGTAAAATTAACCTTTGTTCTTTTTTTGTTTTTTTTTAGTTTGTTTATTTCAGATCCTTAGTGCGTGAGCAGTGAGGACACTGCTTGTGTGGATGGCCGAGAATTGTGGGAAATTCCCACATGAACATTCTATAGAGGGCGCTGTCAAGGCAGCCACCAGGAGTTAACGAAGGAGAGGGGATTCAGCGAGCAGCCGCTAGACGCGGAGGTCGATGATCCGGGGCTGAAGGGAGAGTGACGAGAACGGTGGCCGAGTAGGGACCCACCAATCCGTTGTTCACGAGAGAGACGCGTAGGTCACTCTCAACACTATTGCGCAGATTGTCAATAACTATACCAGAACTGACGTTAGAGCTAGAGAGGCTTAATCGAATTGTAAATACTGTATTATATGTGTTAAATGTCTGTCTTAGTGAGTAGAACTGTGTATTTTGTCCAGCATTAAACGTTAGATTAGAAACAAACGAGAGTGTGATTATTGAATACCCTAGAACTGTACCATAATCCCATATATATATATATATATATATATATATATATATCATTTACAACCAGTTTAAAAAATGTGGATGCCACTTGATATTCATACAATTTTATTCAAATATTAAATACATTAATTCTTTTAATCAATGAATAAATAGTAATTGAAAAAAAGTAATAGTCTAACACCATATATAAAAAGAAAATCGTTTGTTGTGTCCCTATAGTGCAGTAAACTTCTAATTCAAAGGGCATGGGTTCGAATCCCACCTGGAGTAGATTAATTTCTGAGAATGAGATTTTTTTTCACTAAACTATTTTAATAGAATAATTATATTTAATTAATGAATAAATAGTAACAAATAAAAAATATTCCAACATCTTATATAGATAGGAAAATTGGAAGGAAAATCGCTTTATATTTTATCACTTAATATTTTGATTCTGTTATATGTTACATATCTCGTATTTATATTAATTGTAACTATTTAATAAAAAGTAACTAAAATAAATTACTTCTTTGTTGACCTAAGTAAGAACTGACTTTTAATAAAACAATTTTTATATTACTTGTTTTGTAATTATAATTATTTAACTATAATATCTAATTTAAATGACACGAATAATTCCGTTTTGAATAATTTTTAAGTAAAAACTATTTCCGTAAGTTATTGAAAAGATAATTTATGAGAAAAATAATTACATGCATCTATTTTTCACTGTTTTTTCTTTTGAGTTTATAATATGACTGTGTGTATCTTGTTATAGTTATGTTTGTAGAGTAAAGATGGCGTTGGTACTATATTTGGTAGAAAAAATTCATGAAGTATTGAGAAAATTCAGACTAATTCGAGTTCTTATACGTAAACTAAGGTCAAAGAGGAAGTCAGTAAGGCTGCTATAAATCGCATTTGCGTTCAGTTGACGACATCAAAGTTCCATGTTCTTTCCTCAGAAAGTCGTGATGGTTGGTGTGTGATAACAAGATTTTATAACCTACCTCCCTACTCAACTTCGAATGAGGAACGTTCCTTTTACGTTCGAAGTGGAGATTTGATTAAATTATGGAAGACCGCTGGCACTGACAAATGCAATTCTTCGGTAGAAAAAATTATTATATACTATTTGCTATTCCGAGAATATATCTATATACCCCTTTTCCATTTGCCATACTTTCCTTTATGTTGATTTGTTTCAATTGTGTTCCGGGCCATTTTGAAATTCTAATGTTTTTATTGTTTTCTTGTAAGGTATTTTCTTAGAGAACAAAAATTATGTTTAAAGATAAAGTTATATTTTTCTTATATCAAATAAAATCAAACATTACACTTTCATGAAAAACTGTATCAACCCTTTTTCACCGTATTCTGCTTTTAGTATTTATTTACCTTTAATGAATTGTATCTTATAAAATATTTTTATTTTGCCTGTATTGAATATATCAAGGAACTGAATCAACCACGTCTATAGCCTGCACAATGCCAGTCTATGTTCAATAATATGTTCACAATTTTCACAGTAATATCTTGATCTAATGTTATTGCTATCATCTTATAATATCATACCATAAGCGAATGTATAAATAATTCTCAGAATTAAAAGAACGCATTTGGTTGTATGAGAAATTATTAATTAATTAATTATTATGTTATCATATTTAACCAAGTGGTTTAAAATATTTCTAAATAGTTTAATCACATTTTTTCAACTATTTTTCCAAAAATAGCTAAACATGATACCTTTTTGTTAATATTTTAAGGCAAGAAAAAGATATGCAACAGGTGGACTACTGCTTCATATCTTGATTACATCAAATATACTGAAAGGGGAAATAGGCGATGTCTGGCTTTGATTTGATTTTAATATACGTCGTATTGTGAAGCAACACAGTGGTTAGGTGCCTCGTAATTTTCGAGGAATGTCAGTCTTTAAATTTTATTACAGCTGCGTGTTTTTAAAACGATGTAAGTTTGGAGAACGAGACACGCCAATTCTTGCGGAACTGTAGCATTTTACACCCTTCAAATCATTTATATGTGCCTTGAATGTAGCAACATTATTAACATTACGTTGTACAGCTGAAACTCCCTACCTTTTTTTTAAAAAAAATACTAGACTAGTAATTTAAATTTAAATGATTCAGATAAGGTTTTAAACACTTTTTATGCATCATGTGATTTTGAATTTTATAAATTGGGTAGTTGATATCCATTTACTTTTCATACTGAGTTAAAAATTCATCTCAATAGCTTAGGGTATTTTTTAATTAATTAACCACTTTTTTGCAACGATTTGTGTTGGTTTAGAATTTTTAGTCTTAAATTTACATTTTCTAGTGACACTTCATTTAGTTTTACAAAAAATTGTAACACCTTTTCTGTCGTAATGTTACATAAAAAATATTGCTAAATAGAAAGAAATTCATATATATATATATATATATATATATATATATATATATATATATATATATATATATATATATATACCTCACCATTATTATTAAGTTTAGAAAGAAACTATAATCGAATTAGTTTCAAAAAATTCAGGTATCCTATTACGCTCGGAATCATGATTTTTCAAAAGCGTATACATGGATAATATTTATGATATTTAGTGTCACTTAGATTAGAAAATGTATATAAAAATGTTTTAAGAGTACTATTACAATAAAAATTTATTTAAGTACAATATTTTGACAAAAAATAAACGTAGAATGACCAATTTTCCAAATAATATCCTTTTGTAAAAAAAAGCTTCTATTATAATAATATTTTGCCTGCATATTCCTCTGACCTCTGTACAGAGGCTCAACTAGAATTTTTGAAATATATAACTTAGAAGTGGGTTTATCCATGTTTTAAGACAACAGAGGGGAGAAATTTTAAGTAAAAAAACAACGAACATTACTTCAGTTGGTTGTAACTCTCGAAATAATGCGAAGTTTTCAAAAAAAGTAGTCCAGACTCTTTGGTGTAAGGTCTGGTAAAGCTTTTACTTTATATAAGCAAAATATTATTATTTTAGAATTTTTTATAAAAGAACATTTTGAAAAAAGGTTATTCTAAGGTTATTTTTTGTCAAAATATTGTGTTTAAATAATATTTTTTTGTTTAAATGTCCTTTAAACAATTTTATACACGTATTCTAATTTAATATTATGAAAATAATATATTAGATAACACTAAATATCATGAAAGTTATCCATTTATGCACTTTTTAAAATCACGGTTCCGAACGTAGTCGCGTATACCTTAACCTCTCTAATGTAGGTGCATACCTCTTCAAACCTTATTTTTTGTTTGCAATTGTAAGGAATAAAGAGTTATATCCAGAAAATATATCATTAATTTCAGTGAAAGATATAAATATGGAATTAACATTTAATAGGAGAAAAAAAGAAACAAACCAGAAAAAATTATTGATGCTTTTCTTCCTTTATAAGTGTTCTTAGAGAGAGTGAATACGAAAAGTAAAATTAAATAAAAGCGAGAGGGATATTCAGCTTTATAACAGTTGACAAATACGTATATAAAAAATTATATATTTTCTTTTTTATATTACATTTCGAATGCCTAATTTTCAATTTGTTTTTCTTTCAGCAAATAGATGTGAAACAATTTTCCAAAAAGTTACACATTTTTTTATCGTTCAAAATTGTTTCTGTCACCAGTTAATTACCTAATAAGGAACACAAGCCAAATAAAAGAAGATGACATTATCAATATGTTTCTTATTCCTAAATCATGCTTTCTCCCCCAGATTGGTAGTTCAAAACATCTGAGAACCAATCTTTTACACATAAACAGAATTAAACAATTATTTATAGCGTCTACGACTGAACTAATTATGACGTCTAAGATATAACTTTAGAATAAAAAAAAACTACTTAGTTGAAACGAACTCTAGGAAATATACATTTAAAAGCCAATAAATTTTGTTGCACTTTATTTACTTACAATAAATTTTAATTGTCTTAAGTGAAACAAAAAATTGCTTTGAAATCTTCTTGAGTAATGTATATAGTCCCTTTTCCTTGAAACACATAAGTTAAAACGAAAAAAAAAATACTTGATACTTTGAACATATACACTGGTGTGCAAAAATTAAGGACGAGACGGTTTTTTCAATATAACTTTGTACAAAAGCTTTCCAAATCAACAAATTTAATACCGCAAGATCCCCAATACGTAAGGACATGTGTAATGTAAGCAACACTTACTAAAAGAGAAATCAGAGGGATAAAAAGAAGCTTGATTGAAAAAGTAGCATGGAGCGCAATGCGACTGAAGGCCGAAACATCCCTGTGATGGGTGTCCATCAAGAAACATCCGGTCTTTAGTAAGGGATATGATCTCCCCTGACTGCTAGGCAGGTTTCACAGCGTCTGCCCATGCTGAGAAGGAGGGTGTCAATGAGTTGTTGAGGCATTGCTGCCCATTCGTCTTGCAGCGCCAATGGAAGCTCCCGAATCGTTACTGGTGGTAAGGTGCGAGCTGCCAAGCGTCTGCCTAGAAAATCCCATACATGCTCGATGGGATTGAGATCCTGAGATCGTGCCGGCCAATCCATACGTTCAACATCCTCACTATCTAAGAGCTGTTTGGCAGCTACTGTGCGATGACATGGTGCATTGTCGTCCATGAAAAGGAACTGCAGACCCATAGCGCCTCTAAAAAGATGCACATATGGAAGAAGAATCTCGTTACAATAACGGGTCCCGTTGACTGAACCTGCGTCGAAGACGTGAAGGTCTATACGACTACCAAGCATGATGCCTCCCCAAACGAGAACACCGCGACCTCCATACCTGTCCCTTTCACTGACGTTCGAGGGATGATTGCGGCTTCCCCGCTCTCTCCAGATGAGTATGCGATGAGAATCGCTACTCAAACTGAATCTGCTCTCATCTGTAAAGAGTACTCGTCCCCATTCATTGTCTCTCCAATTCCGGTGTTCCCGGCACCACAGAGAACGCCTTCTCCGATGGGCAGGCAATAAAGGTACACACCGTACAGGGCGTCGTGCAAACAGACCACCACCGTGCAGTCTTCTGGCCACGGTAAAACGAGATATCGGTCGTCCAGTCACCTGCGTCGTGTGTCTAGCGATTTCTGCCGCCTGTTTCTTCTGGCCTGTAAGACAATGTACCGGTCATCTGCGGTTGTGGTTCCTCGTGGACGACCACTACTGAACCCCCGGATAGCTGTTCCTGTAGTTTGAAATTGTCTCCAAAGTCGTGAAACGATGCTGTGAGCAATTCCGAACTCTGCAGCCACACTTGTCACACTGCGGCCTTCCTCCAACTTCCCAATGATTCGACCTCGGGTAAAAGCATCCAGATGTCGTCTAACAGATTGATTATTCGCCATTTCTCGCTGAGGCAGCAACTCGGTGTGATTTTAACTGCTATACGGCGTGCAATCTCTTTGCCAGAAATACTGATCTTACACCGACAACATGCTTTATACTACTCAGACACTCCCCCATTACGTCTACCTGCATATCTGCGCATGTGCTACCGTACATCACCTTACTTAATCTCCTGATTGGTATTTCTGTCCGCTCTGCCTCTTCGTTCAGCTGATATGCTAATTTTTCGACTTCGTCCTTAATTTTTGCACACCAGTGTATTGCTAACAGTTAATTTTATTCTAAGCCAAAGGCTCCTTCAATTTTTTTGAAAAGTGGAATGGGGGTGCTTGTAGAGCCCTTGCATTTTAATTTTAAATATGGCAACTTCCGAGTAATACTCTTGAAGGAAGTATTTATTTGATGGTTGTTAACCTAAGAGCGGTGGTGAGAGAAACAGAGTCACCGCAGTCTCACGAAACCGTTAATTCTGGGAAAACTGATTATTTAGTTCCAATGACCTTGACAGTACCCTCCTATATGACTAACACTCCTCTTTCCTAATTTCCACACCGGCCGAATGAAGTTAGAACCTCGACATGCTTAACGCGCATCAGTCCCCACTGCACGGTGGGATTTCAACGGTACTAGACTAGAGTTCATGACACGCCAATTGCGAGTCTGTTACCCTGCTCAATAGGCTACCGCGGCCACTTCTTTTTCTCCAATTGAAACTTTTAAGCAAACTTGAACATTCATTCGATTCCTAGATAGTAAAGGCTGCTCTGAACAGTAATAATACATCTGATCACTAATAATTTTATCTTAATTTTTATTAAACCAAAATATTCTTTTCCACAAATGATCTTAAAATAATTATAAGTAAAAAAAAAAACCTAATTAGTATTATTGAAAGCGAAGTATTATTTGAAATAAGAATGATTTGAAATTTGAATTCTTATATCTATCTTTCATTAACTGCAGATTGCCTTTCTATTAACAAATATCCTAAAGAGAAAAGTAAATTATACATATATATATATATATATATATATATATATATATATATATATATATATATATATATATATATATATTATTATATATATATGTATATATATATATATATATTATATTATATATTATATATATATATGTATATATATATGTATATATATATATTTATATATATATATATATATTATATATATATATATATATATTATATTATATTATATTATATTATATTATATTATAATATAATATAATATAATATAATATAATATAATATAATATAATATAATATAATATAATATAATATAATATAATATAATATAATATAATATAATATAATATAATATAATATAATATAATATAATATAATATAATATAATATAATATAATATAATATAATATAATATATGTACCAACGGTCCCGACAGACGTTGTCCTGTACACACGTCTTAAATCAGAAAATTACAAAAATTTTTGAATAAGTTGCAACAATATGGATCGTTTTGATGAAATTTTTTATAAAGAAAGTTATTACAATACCTGACATGATCGCATGTTACAGTAACCACAATTCGAACTATCGAATGCGTGTGAGTATGTATTTACTATGAACTATAAGTTGAATATAGAACCTTTTCTGAATAGAAACTTAAACTTGTTTTGATTAAAGGGTAAAAAAGATAAAAGTTAAGATATTTTCATAACAGGTATATTTTTTTAATGCACAAAAAATAAATTTTTCGTAATGCCATGGAATGTACAATGTTTTTGGTTAATCCATGAGGTGACCAAACAAACAAATGCGATTATATGCCAAACCTTGGACATGCAACATATAATTGTCCATGCAAGGTTTTCTAAATCTAAGACACAAATTGTCATTGTTTGACCTCGTGACTTATTAATGGTCATAGCAAATACCAAGCGAATTGGAAATTGCTAGCATTTGAATGGTTAGGTGAGTCTGAAAGAATCATTAGATCTGTGGTAGAAGTACAACTTCACCTTGAAGTTTGTCGATCAAAAGTGTGACTTCAAGAATATTGCTTATGATTTTTTTATGAACAATCACGTGTCCTTACATAATTTTGGCGCATATTTAAATAATTGCGGTAACGGACTGAATTGTGAATTTAAACCATTATCGAATCCACTTGAACCCACACACAAAATATAGTCAAAATCGGTCCAGCCGCTTAGGAGGACTTCAGTCACATACACACGCACAGAAGGTTTTTATACATATATATACATATATGTATATATTTCAACGTAATTTTTCGGCAACATATGGTCTTTAACTTTTATGATATGTTATTTTAATGTTTAAATGTGTCAAATATTGTCATACAACGTCACATGAAATTCAAAACTTCAAAACCTAAATTTAGTATTTAAAATAACAAAATGTTAAATGAAATATCACATCTAATTGAAGAGTACCTTCATTCTCAAATGTAGATTTAGATGTAATGTAATTCAAGAGCTACATTTTGGTCTGAACATAAAATTCCCATGAGAGCCCCTTACATTTAAAATTTTTGAATAAGTTAAATTATTTTAAAGACAATAAAAAAACTTTTTTTTTATTTTTTCTGAAACATAATAAAATTATTTCTGTTAACCAGAACTTTAGTAATTCACTAATTCATTATTATTCTAGCAGGAAACTACTAATACCTCTTTATTTTCCGAGATTAAATGGAGTTTCTCTGCGCATTTCTTTCTAATCTCTGCACATAGCAGATTTCGCTACCAGGAAGAAAAAATTCCTTATCCTTTTATGATGCCATCTAGAAAAAAAACTTTTGATATTTTTTTTAAAAATGAGAAATAAGGAAAAATAGAGTTGAAGTGGATGGAATATTTTCTGCATCCGAGCCAAAACGTTGCGAAAGGAAACGTCAAAAATAAGGCGAAATGGCAAAAGCAATTCCGTGTCAGAAACTTTGATTCCAAGAGGCGTTTGTCAATTTGTGTCCGTAAGCCAAAACGAATATGACAGCTATATTGAGCAGGTTAACCGCTCCAACGACCACGAGGAGTTGGCGCCCGTCCTGTCAGGTGCTTGGCGAGAAAATTACTACACCAAAAGGTGCAAGGTGAGTTATTGTTGTATTTAGCTCTTCTTCCGATAACGTGCTTTTGACATTATTTCTTAAGTAAAATAACGATTGAATAATTTAAAAGGTAAGATTATTCTAAAAAGACATTAATTTATTTGATTGGAAACGTTTTTTATAGTGTGTAGCAAACAAACTTGGTTTAAAATTTTGATAGTTTTTTAAAATGTTGTTAGCTTGAATTGAATTGGGAATTGAATTGGGTTACAAAATTATAAGAAATTAATTTAAATTTAAAAATTAATTCTTATACATATCATTTAATGTCACACTGAATCTTGACGACTAATAAAAAAATAAATCGTAAAGGAAACACTGAACATCGAAACACTTTCATGGCATCAACATATTACTTTGATGACTTCTGTTTTCAGAGAATCATCGATTACACATAAGAAAAACTCCAAATATATAGATTTCTAAAAAAATATGTAAGATAATTTATCATTTATTTAATATTAATTAACAATTCATTTTTAAATTTTCCATTTTCCGTAAATAAGTAATACAAATAGATAAAAAATAATTTATTTTATCCTATAAACAATTCGATAGCTTTCAATGCAATCCAATTATTAATTTAGGGAATTTTAAACTAATTGCTAAAAATCTACTTTGGACATTTTTCTTCGCGTATAGAGCAATTTAAATATTTTTTAATTAATAAATATTAATATTTCATTTTAAATATAATACGCGGATACTGAAACAAACAACTTACTTTTGACTAATTACTGTATTTTTGATATCAATGTGACAGCTGTATATAAAGAATATCTAAAAAATAATTTTCTATGAAGTTAAAATAGGATAACCAGAATTTAGAAAATTTAATGAAATGGTTCGAGCTAAATAGAGGTGGCTTCAAATGGGCGCCGTGCTGCATGGATATGATTTGGCGTTGTAAAAATATTTTCTACATTACTAAGTTTCTATTGGCGTTGGAGTTTCGCTTTATGCTGCGATTTGCTTTTTTTTATCGTCACTAGATGGCGCTCAATTTAAAAACGATTGCAAAGTTTTATGATACGAACTGGCTGATTTAAAGGACATTTTCTTGCAATTATGTAATTTATAATAAAATAATAATGAAATATGTCCTCTTTTTATTGTACTATCTCAATAAATATTCTCATTGCCGCTTTCTTCTATTTTATTGCTTCATATGAGAAAAAGATTTATTCATTTGCACAAATCGTTACTTTTTAATTTTTGATCAACAAAGTTAAATGCAGACACTTAAGGAAAACTAACATTTCTTTTTCGAATAATAATATAAATTTTCAATTACTCTTCAATTTTTTTAGTATATAGACATATTAGAAAACTTTTTATTTCATTATTTAATGTATTATTAAAGTCTGAAAAGTAACACAGAAGAATGTTTATATAAATTTCAAGGTGAATGAAATGAGACTTTAAATAGTATCTAAAAAATAAATGGTACTTCACTCTACAAAACTAATGATTAGTACCTCACTTTAAGTGAGGTTATCCCCTTTAGTTTTCTCGGTAAATTTTGATAAAATCAAGTTCCAAATTTGCAAACCCACAAAACATATAAAAAGAACTTCTCAATTAGATGATCATAAACTTTTTACTTGGAACAAAATTATTTGGTGATTCGTTCCGATAGTTGAAAGTTTAGTTATACATCATCTTTTGGCAATGGTGTTTCTGTTGAGTAGTGGTTTCTAGCACTGGTTCCACTCAGCGCCGCTTTTCCGCTTAGGCACACCAGGCACGTGCTTTGTGCGCAAAAAAATGGAGGATGAAATAAGAGAAAAAATAAAAATTTCAGTGGATGTACCACCACCTAGTGAGTCATGAGATTAGCCATTCTTCCCTTAAGAGAGTAAAGACTAAAATGAGTTATCCTTTGGGAAATGAAAAGTTGGATGTTGCTATACACTCAAAATGATATTGCCATGGAAATTAATTGCAATGATGTTAATAATGACTTTGCAATGATCAAAGCTCAAGAAATTATTTCTACCAGTACAATGGCAGTGACTCAACAAAGAATAAGGATGCTTAAATGTAAATGATTGTAAAGCGATAAGCGCAGAAAAATGATAATTAACAAGTTGAAAACAGTTTATACAATAATGTATACTCTATACTGTAATTGCAAACGATTTCATTAATTTACTGTACTAATTTACTAAAGGGCGGGAGGGTGGTCCGGGATGTCGTAAAGCAAAGAATGAGCCAGAATGCCCAAACCATCCACTATCCTTTCCTTATGGTTGCCAGTCCACGGCACGGTACGTCTATAAGACTCTCCAAACAGCAAAAACAAAGAAAGAGAAAAGAGTAAGAGAGTTAGGAAATATACTTCCTAAACTAAAACAGCCAAGGTAATAAATGAAGGAAGGGGATGCTCTGTAAATAATGAGGAGGAGCTTAACAAGTTCATCTGCCTAGGGCGCTGAGGAGATTAAAAACGGCCCTGGTCCCACTACAATTGCTCCAAATAGAAGGATATTCTTTAATCTGGCATGGTGTGGGCAAGTGCCATCTCAAGCGTCGTAACCGTTGGATGAAATCACGAGGGCTGTTTGCAGTAGGTTTCCTATAACTTCAAGTGTTGCGTTAATAGAGAATCAACCAATCTATAGTTTCTGAAGTAACGTTGCAGAATATTTTTTCACGTATTCAAATTTCAGTTACAAGAAATTACTCTACGCATTCGATCCTTAAAATAGCACTAAAATTGGAAAAAATAAAAAGGGAAATAAATAAACCATTAACAAGGAATGGATGAAACACAAAAAATGGGGATAATAGATATGTTCATTGTGCCGAATCAGCCGGTTCTGTTATTCATGATCATAACAAGTGTATTTCATGTTTTCAGAGGAATTAAAATACTATCATACATAATAAAACAGACAAATTAATTTCCGTTTCAGAGAGAATTTTTGAACTCCCCCCCCCGTGCTTTTTTTTACGATTTCGACTAGATATCTCACCCTCATCGCCCCTCTTTTAACTTTTTTTGTTAACAATAAATAATAATTTTACTATGTGAATTTGCTCCTAATCTAGTAAGCGGAAAATGGCATTTTTAAATAAAAAAAAACCTTACACGCACACAAATGACCCTAACTTTTTTTAAAAAACGATTCATTTAATTTTAAGCAAAACTATGTCCTTTTAAGAAAAGCAACGCATGTCTCGTTCTTTTCCTTATTATTGTACACTGCTCTTTTTTACAAACAAGAAAAAAAAAGCATGTATAATTACTAGTTACATTTAAATTTTGCGAATTTATACACCAATAAAAAAGATGTACAACACAATCTCTTAAGAACTGCAAGAGCGTTGTTATTTAATATATATTCAATATTATCCACACGTATGACATTTTGGTGAGTGAATATTTTATAAACGTCTTACTTTAACCCGGCACTTCTCGCGCATGGTATGTCCTACCCACCGCGTAACTTCTTTTTTCAAGGCTCCTTCTAAACCTTTTTGGAAAATGGATAGTTTCTCATGTAGCTAGCTGACTTTAAGGTCATATCCTTTCAGCGCCCTTAGATTGCAGGAGAATTCTAATTATATATTTTTGAATATCGCTTCTTAGGTTGTGTCATACCCTGTTGCGTCAACCACCATTACAGCTCTGAATGCATGATCCCGCTTTAAAACCTTTCTTATGCTATGGTGTATTATTGTAGTTATGATAAAGAAATGTGATATTTAAGTAATTTAATTGATAAAGTATTTAACAGATATATTATAACATATTTTTGGATGTAGAAATCTCTTTGAGGAGATGATGAAAAAGAATCAAATGATGAATAGTATAATAGCAAGTATGAATCCTCTACTAGAATCAATCCAGACATAGGAGAGGGAGACAGTGTTGAAAATAAATGCTTTTTATGTAGAGACACAGAAACATTTGGGAAGAAAGTAATTTTAAAGGAGACAATTGGTACACATATTTTATCCATTTTCAGAACTTTTGAAAAAAAATAGTTATTGATGGAATAATAAGAGAAAATAAAAAAGAAATTTCAAAATTTTTGAATTTTAAGAGTAGAGAAGTCTACTCCTATATGTGTTTAGTTTTAAAACGACAAAACAATTGCTTCATATACATCTGAGACAAATTGGAGTTATCTTTTACTTTCAACAATACATAGTGGTGATACAATAAATTAATCTGCAGTACCATCCCCATCAAGTTTGGTTGAAATCTGAAATAAAATTTTCCATAATTTTACTGAGGTAGCAATTATCGTCACTCATAAAATAACCACATCATATTCAATGGCAAGACAACGTAATCGTTAACCTATAACAATATTTTTTGTGTTGTTGAGCGTTGTGACAGTAAATGAGCAATTATTTTGTTCAGTACTGAGAAACGACCTGTTAAGCATCGAACCAGACCCTGATTTCTTTAGTGATTTTGATTTCCATATGCAAAAGAATGCAAAGAATATAGAAACCATCCATTAATGCTTCTACGAAATTTTAAAAAAAATTAAAATCCAGTGAAATCATTTCACTTATTCGTGACGAAGATTAAAAGAGTGTATAAACAATGTACTCAATGCCAAAGTAAAAAAACAACTAAATTTATGTGAGAAAAGTGTAATAAACATTTTCCATATTCTACTTGTCTACCTTTTTCATATTTGTATACAAATTTTGTGGTAAAAGCATAATGTAAACACCCTTGGGTATGAAATTCCGTTCGTTTTTTTGACGTGAGGAATGCCAGATTAAAATAACAGGAATGCTATTGGCGGACCTCGTAATTTTTAACCACGGTCAAGTGACAAGGGTGACACCTGGGATGCCACCCCCCTCCAACCTACCCCACCACTTTTCTTAGTTCGACAGTGGTTTGACTTTGTGCCACAACTGGTTTAATCAGCCCCTCTTCAGTGGTAATAATCTCGAATGCATGACAAGCCAGCCAAAAGCTCAAGTTCATAACCACTAGTCATATATGACTTTTGGAACAATATAAATTACAAATTACATTCTGAAAATACGTTTGACTAATTGTCCTACAAGAAAGGGTGTTTTATCAGATTTATTTTTACACATTGGCATTTATTTCTGGTCGCACTGCTATTATCTCTTTCATTCTCATCATAAAATGCTTCTAGCTCTGAGGCAGTGGTGATCATTCCAATTTTATCGCGATGCGTAATCGAAATTCTAAAATATCCGCCAAATAAATGTGTCAACTCGAAAACATGTTCTTGATTTGAGCTTTATCACTTTCTTTTATCGATTTCCACGTCTATGTGTTTCTCTGAATGACCGTGCAGGTGCTTCTATAAAAAGGTGTCTGTTTGGGGAAAAACAACCATTACTGTCTCTTCCCCTCCCTCGGGGGAGGAATGAAATCGAGTACCCTCCGATCGAGAACTGTTTTATTTCGATGTTATTGCTCCTCTCCCTCCTCCCAAGATGGCCGTCCTACTGTCGCAACCGTTAAAGAACGGGACGCGTAAATCTGGAAATCTCTCTCTCAGATCTCAAACTTCAAAGATGACCGCCATATTCGGTCAGTTTGTTCTAAGAGTTCGTTTGGTTTTTTCTCTTCATTTTCTTTTTTTCCAATTCCTACTATTAATTCACATTCTCCCTACATATATTAATTTATATATCTTGATCAGATATTTTAGATCAGATTATTTTGAATTTTATATTTGAGGGGAATTTTTTTTATGCATTTATATATATCTACAATGTATTTGACTGTTACCTGTTCTTGTTCTAAAATAAATCTGTTTTGATAATATAAATGTCCTTTAGATTAAAATAGATTTATATTTTATCAAACAGTTACATTTGATTTTACTATAGTAAATTACTTTTTTAATAAATTTCGAATTGTGCATTAGGCATATTATTTACTATGGATGATACATGATTCTCTGTGTGTGTGCGACTTTCGTTTCTCCTCCTCCTTTTCTGTTTGGCGTGCCCAAAAAGCAAGAGGCAGTCAGAGATGTTTTTAAAAGTTTAAAAAAATATTCAGGACGGTTAAGATAAAGGACAATGTATACTTAATCGTTTGCGAATGACAACATTATAAAATTTCAACAATGAGTAACGAAAGATCAATTCAAAAGGAACACCGTAATTTTCAAGAAAATGGCAAAAAAATGTAATATTTTAAACATTATTTGATCATTGCATTATTATATTATACAAACATTATTATATTATCTACGTATGTATACATGAAAAATAATGAAAACAATAATAATAATTCATTCTGTTTTAAATTTTCACTCCAATAAATGTTTTTTTGTTTCCAAATCTGATATAAAGGTATATATTTTTATGTGCGCCTTCGAGATTATAATACTTTTCCGAAGTGGCCCGTAAGGTCATTTCGGTTGGACACCCCTGATCTAGATAGCAGCACTATTGGATGAAACAGCTCTTGTTAAACTTGTGATGAAAAAAGATTTAACTTCACCTTAGTAAAATCATATGCTAGTTAGACGTCAACATTCCTTTTACACTGGTTTTAAGATAAATTCTTACATAATGAATTTAACTTTTATTAAAAAACGCAATTACATATTTAATGTGGTTTAAAAGTTTTTATTATTAATTTAAAAAGTGTTTTGCCACTTAATATTGTGATTCTATCATATGTGTACTCATATTTATATTAATTGTAACTATTTAATAAAAAGTAACTAAAGTAAAAATTTTAATTGCTGACTATATATAAGTAGGAATTAACTTATTTATATATATATATATATTACTTGTTGGTCATAAGAAGAAAAAAATACAGATTTTTCTGGGATGAACTACTTTCGTAACATATCTGTATGTATACAATACACGGAAGTAAAACACAAAAATAATGAGGGGAAATAATAAACATTGTAATATTACCGTATTATATGTGGGTAAAAAAAAGAGTGAATATTTTTTATCATAATATTTTTGCAAATGTATCATCAATTAATATCCGATAAAAAATGTGAAGACTTTACTATTGTTATTGCATTTTTCATGGTTCATCATTTTTTTATTAAGATTAAAAATAATAAGTATATGAATTTGTAATAAAAATAGCACACTAAAACTCTTTTCACAAATGATATTGAGAATCACCATAATTTTTTTAATAAATGAAATCTGAAGTCCAAGTCTCGTTGTTCTTAATGTGTAGTGTGATTTAGGAGAGCCAATTACCAGTTCAGCTATCGTCATCGCCTTATGAGTGCTTAAAAACTGCGATCTCAGTTGCAGTTAACCCTCTGTGTGTTTGTTATTGAGATATAATAATAAAAAAATTAACCAATCAATATTGCTTGCCTTAAATTTTGTTTATTTCCTTGTAAATATGCCTTAGATAGGTTGTGGCGCTACACTGTGGTTCATTATGGTTTTCTTTTATTGTTGTGCGTTGTGGTTTGTCATGATTATTAACACAAACTCCCATATGTATGTGTGTATTCGTGTGTATGTATTTGTTTGCATGTGTGTATTTGTGTGCGTTTGCCTAATCGTAATACATTAGTTATGATAGATGTAGGCTCTACACGCATAATTTTAAACAAAAACTGTATAAATTCCTGTCTGATTAGTGACTGACTACCACCAAAAATATAATTTCAGCAACAAAACCATGTATTTTTCTTAAATATTTATTGCGCCAGTAAAGGAAGTGGTGCACTTTGTAGGTACTATGAATTTATTTATAACTTACATCAGTGCTTCTCAAAGTTGGAGTATTCGCGACCCAATATTAAATCATAATTTTCATCGTGACCCTCCTCATACAATAATAATGTATTGATTTAAATAATATTATACTTTGACGCTAAGACCACAATACGACTTTAACCTCTTAAGCACCACCGACGTAGATAAACGTCTCGCTAAGAAAAAAACGCTTATCTACGACGTAAATAAACATATATATCATCCCGGACGTACATATGCGTCTTTCCGAAGTACGATCTTTTGTGTGTACTGCTATCGATACAATTATTCTGAAAGCTTGGGAATGCAATAAAAGGTCATTGACATTGTTCGCGAAGGATTTACTTATTTCAGATTATTTGCCTCTTTATTCCTCCCCCAATACATACTTGTGCCTACTTGGAAAACGGTTGGCATTGGGAAGCAAATAGAGTAACTCTTAATCGGTACTTAAGGGATTCATTATAAACCGTACAAATAATCAAGAAAAATGTTAATTTTTTTTATTTATATATATGAAAAGCCCATGGGGGGGGGTCACTAGTATTTAATAAACTTGATCTTAACTTAGTATTGTTAAATTAAGCATAAAATACATTGTGCAGCACTAATACATGTATAAGTGTAATATATCCTTGTAAATGTGTATTTTATTATCTCAGAAAGTATTTCCTGTATTTACATTCAGTAAATTAATAATTTTTCAAAAATATTGGGTTGTTTGGAAAGTAATTTTTTTCTGTGGAAATGAAAGACAGTTTTTGTATAATAAACAAATAATTTATTAAATAATATATTGGCCGTTCTGGCCCAACACTTTTTGCTATCTTTCTGGTAGTAGCATAATTCCAAGCTCATAAAATTTTTGGTCTTTCTCGCAAAAAACTGATCTAGGTGGTTTTTGACCCCCTCATTTGAGGTGAAGGTTTTACCGTCCGTTGATGCTAGGTCTGGAGAATATGGTGGGTGCGGCATTGTATCCCATTCAAGCTGTAAAAGCTTTCGGCGAGTGACCAAACTTGTGTGAGGTCTCGCGTTGTCTTGGTGAAACACTACGTCTTTCCTGTTGATTAGTTCTGACCTTTTCTGTTGAAGTGCATCATTCAGTTTGTCCAGCTGATGACAGTGGACTTCCGAATTAATCGTTTTGTTATCCGGTAAAAGCTAAAAAAAAAACATTCCTTTAAGATACCACCAAACAGACAGCATCACCTTTTTTTTTGGTTCTCTGTCAGAACATGGGGAACCCATACATCGAGCTTCGAAGATAATCCCAGGCCTTTAAAGTGGTCATAAACTGTTGAATTTGATAAATTTAACCTCACTCCGATCTCACGTGTTGTTATTCGCCGGTTCGCATCAACTAATGCCTTTATCGCGTCTTTATCAGCTTCACCACTCAGCCTTCCCGAACGTGGTGCATCTTCGACATCAAAATTGCCGGATCGAAATTTAGAGAACCAGTTCTGGCACTGGCGTACTGTCAACACACCTTCTCCATACACATCGGTCAATTTCTTTCTGTCTTGAACAGCATTTTTACCCTTTCTGTAGTAAAACAATAAGAAATGTCGAAAATGCTGTTTATCGCTCTCCATGTTTAAAAGGGCACCAACCAAAAACTACTGCGTAGAATTAATCTCAAAGCATATAAAAATATTACGGCTTAAATGTGAAGTTGGGTACAAAAAAATACAATTAAATCCTCTGCCGGGAAAAAACGAAATTACTTTCCGAACAACCCAATAATATTTTGTTTTCAACTTTTCAATATGCTCGCCCCCTCCTTCGTAGATTTGTCACGCCCTCCAAGGGGGCGCGCCCCACAGTTTAAGAAACGCGGACTTATATTTTAAATTAATGACTTAAATTTATCTGTTAAGTTTTGTAAATTGAAATAATTTTTCAATCGTTTGATCCTTTTTAAAATATATTATGGGTCTTTGGCAGTTAATGTACGTTAAATTAAATTAGTTACGATATAAAGTAGTAAAATTTTTGCAAACATTGATACTATCATAGGTATTTTCAGCTTAATTATCAGCTCAAAATGACCTGATTTGTTCATCACTAAAAGTAATTTGTTTTACAGTTCGGGAGTAATTAAGGAGGTTGTAGCTTAATGGTTCTGCTCATGAACTCATGACCAACGTGTCGTGTGTTCAAGCTCTATTGCTATTGAAAACGCACCGGGTAGAGGGACTGATGCACGTGAAATCTGTTGAGGATCAAAGTCCTGCAGTTTGTGGTGGAAGCTGCAGAGAAGGTGGGAGCTCAGATAGCATCCTCGTCATTTGACCAAAGTTCCAACTTTAGTAGTCTTCATGTGCCTTTACACACTAACTCGAGCGACAGCAATGTCTCCTAATTGCATCCTCAGTGAATCATAGTCTGAAGCTTTAAAATATAGTTTTGTTAGAATTTTGAATATTTCTAATATTCTCTTAACTGAACGAAACCTTCATATTACAATAACTTTCATTACAATAGAAATATTCTTTCCTAATGTCTTTATGTTTTTTCCAAATTATAGAAAAAGTGAGTGAATATTAACGTCACACTGTTCAGCTACACGAGGGCTTTTGGCGATGGATCTCGTAATTTTGAACCATGTTCAAGTGACGAAGAAGACACCTGATCTGGCACCCCCTTCTCCTAGCTACCACACCAACAGGAGAACGCTCTCGACAGATTTAACTTGCATTCCTCCCTTACACCGCGGATCTTTAGTGATATTAGGCTCGAACTCGTGACAATGCCAGCCACAATCCGATACCTTGACTACTCGGCTACCGCGGCCTTTGTTGTGCCCAATAGCACTTCGTTCTTATCGTAGTTTGCATAAAAGTTTGTAGGATGCATTAATTAATTTCAAAAAAAAATTTAAAAAGTTGATGTTCAGGTTAAAAATTTTTTTATTCAATGGTGAAATTTCCAGTATTGTCAGGGTATCATAGCAGCATTGAAAGTGCCCCACATAATGCAAATGTTCCAATGTAAACCCATGGAAGAAAGAAATTTGACTGTTGAGGAAGCATGGAGAAAGATAACTAGGAATTACATTACACATAGTAGTTAGGAGAGGAGGATGCCAGCTCAGGTGTCGTCTTCGTGAAATTCCTACCATGATCCGATACATTTACCACTGGGATACCGCAACCCTCACAATGATAGAAACCACGGAATTTGTAAACAGTGACGATCTTGAGATGTGGTGCTCAAATCAAGAAGTAGGTTCAAATTAAATTTACCAAATATCATCGTGCTTTTGAGGATTGAAGCTGAATCTTTCAATCCATTAATTCCATGTAAGGATACCTGCTCAAATAATGTCCCTTTAGTTTGACACTGACTTAGAATTTTAAGGTCATTGACCCATAGTCTCGAAGTACTTCGAATGTGACAAAATTTCGCCCCAACCTATCATCCAAAGATGGCGGTTCGTTGACATCCGGTCCTCGGTAAACAGGACAGCTCCTAGGATTGTCCGTCAACATTTTACGACACCAGGGAGGAGAGGAAGGGCATTGGTTTTTATCGCGACAGACGGTCATTCTAGGAGAGAAAGTATTTATAACAGCGGCCGGAGTTCTCTTTATATCCCTTCCAGCTGCCGCCCAACAGCATTCAAGAATCTTGGGTCCAGGTGATTGCCACGTAGGTCCGGTGCCAAGAGTTACTCAGTATCCAACCCCTGCCAAATAAAGCGACAGATAATGATCCTAGAGGAAAAGGAAAAGCCGCCTAGAGTAGTAAAAGTTCACTTGACATTTAGTGAGATTCATGGGAAAACCTACCTTGTCCTTAAGTGTTTCAGATGCTATTTGAAAGCAATACATCTGTGTTCGTAAGGTTAATTCTTTGGCAAAATAACCAGGGACGAAAAAAAAATTCATTTTCATTTGCTCTATTTTTTAATACAGGAAATATGCAATTTTATAGTTTTCAAGTTAAAATGCGTTAAAAGTGAATTCATAGAAAGTTTTAGAAAAGCTTCAAACGCGCCTTTGATGAATTCGCAGTTTAACACAGATATGAATTGTTTTCATACATTTTCCGTTGTAATACTTTACTGAAACTTTATTACGTATTTGTGATTTGAACTTTCTTATATTTTTCTTAAATTTGAATTAAGTATTAGCTCTTGTAATAGCTAAAGGATATTACACAATAGTAATATACTTTTAGTCATACACTAACTTGCGTCTGCTGGTAGAAATGAAACATGTTATGATATATATATATATAGTATATATAATATACTAATAGTATATTACTTTTGCGTGATATCCTGTAACTATTACAATAGCTAATTATTAATTCATGTATGAACAATCCATATCTGTGTTAAACTGCGAATTCTTCAAAGGCGCGTTTGAAGCTTTTCTAAAACTTTCCACGAATTCACTTTTAACGCATTTTAACTTGAAAACTACAAAATTGTATATTTCCTGTATTAAAAAATAGAGCAATATTATATATATATATATAGAGAGAGAGAGAGAGTATAATAAAATAAAAGGGGAAAAGTTCCAAAACCTACTATGCCAATGATGGAAGAAATTGGAGTTCATGAGACACAACAAATGTAGATACAAATAAAAGTCCATATATATATGCATACATATAGAAAAAAAGGAACTCATTCACGAGATCGCATGAGCTCCTGAACGATTAAAACTTCACAATTAATATTTGACAGACATACTTCTTTTGTTGAGTGTAGAGATCCGCTAATAATGAGCTTTGCAAAAATCAACTCCCAGTGAGTTTATGGGAGGTGTTATAGACAATTATTCTCCTTTTTGAACTTTTAAATCTATAGGCATGAAATTTAGCAGGCACGTTTTGTGTGAGTAGAAATCCATTAACGATAAATATTGAGGAAATTGAATTCCAAAAAGGGTCAAAGGGTGGTATTACAGATAGGAAAAAAAGAAACAATTTTGTATTATTAGACCTACAAAGTAGAAATTTAGAAAGCTTGTTTCTTTTGTTGAGCAGAGATTCGTTAAAACGAGTTTTGTGGATATAAGTTCCTCGAAGAAGGGTGCTTGCGAAAGCGTCAGAATAAACATGTTTCCGTTTTAGAAATTTAAGTTCTTGTCTTTTTAAACCAAAACGTGAGTCTATAGGAATGTTTTTGAACACTATCGAAATCTTAATAGAAGAACAAAAGTATCAACAACATTAATAAAATAAATATATAGTCATAAAACATCAGTAAATTTCCAGCAAACCGGTTGGGTAACGAGTAATAAAAATAATAAAGCAATAACTAATAATTATGCATTTTGTTATGTATTCAATGAGAGATTTGCAAATATGGTCTTTATTCATTTGAGTAATTTTTGATAATGAACATTTCTTTTTATTTGACTGTATGATGTTGAAAGATGTTTCGCAAAATAAACCCCTCTAGTATCAATTACTAAAAAAATACTGAGATTCCCTTGACGCTAATGTGATAAATTTACAATTTAATAAATGGTACAAAGCATTACAGAGGACTTGCGTATTTGCATCCTAACGATAACAGCAATTTCAGTTCTTCTTTGGATGAGAAGGGGAATGTGTGTTGCTGATGAGATCGCACGTGAAACTGAGAATGATGCTGTGCATTTGAGTATGAGCTATAATTAGTGCTCTAATGAATGATCTCATTAGCATCCCGTGGAAACATTGACTGCGTGCCAGAAAGGTGTCTGTTTTCACCTCAGATGAACGGATAAGGGCACTTTGCAAATGAGGCATGAATTACCCTATCTTGAAGGATCTTCCATACATCACCATACCAGGGAAAAGTGGCGTAAGTCATGGAACATATTAACTTCTATGATGATTTTAATATGCATACAGTGTGAAACTGCTCTTTCAAAGGGTATATGAAAGTCTATATATTCTGCGGTTTGTATTTTGGATGTCATTACAGATTTCATTTTGCTATAGTTATTAAGGTAAAGATTTCATTAAATGATTCAGAGTTAAAGATGAAGCAATTCTCCACTAATTCTATCACTTTGCCGTGGTAGAAAATCTAGAATAAGGCTAATAAAATATATTTATCAGCGTACAAAACAATTCTTGATATACGTTTAACGCACCACTAGGACGGCTTGATAACTCTACGAGTGGGGGCGCGAGCATATTGAAAAGTCGAAAAAAAAAAAAAAAAGATTATTTAAAAAAATGGATTATATATAATTTACTGAATTAAAACAAACAAAGTACATTCTGACATAATAAAAAATAAATTACAGATTTTTACTGATATAATATACTTATAAGTATATCATTACTGCACAATGTATTTTATAATTAATTTAGCAATGCTAAGTTAAAAACAACATCAAGAACTACCAATGATCCCATGGGCTTGTCATATGTAAAATTACATACAAAATTAACATTTATTTTGATCTTTTATACGGTTTATAATTGACCCCTTAACTGCTGATTAAAGGTTACGCGATTCGCTCTCCAATGTGTCCGTTTTCCACGTAGGCGCATATGTGACGTATTGGGGAAGGGGGGAGAAAAGGAAAAATCCCTTCTCAAAACCTTCGGAATAATTTTAAGGATAGCATTTTACTGAAAAGATTGACTTCGGAAAGACGATTATATACGCCCGGGGCAATTAAAGCTTTGTCTGAGTGAGGCGTTTATACTCGCCAGTGGCATTTTGTATTGTAGCTTTAGCATCAGAGTATAGTATTATTGAATTAAATACATTATTATTGCACAGAGAGGGGCAATGAAAAGTATGATTGATTAGTGGGTCGCAAATATTGAAAGTTTGAGAAGCACTGTTTTAACCCGAAGATTTTAATTTGTAGCATAAAGATTATGTCTTTTGGTAATTTGGTCTACGTTAAAGATGTAAGTCCTCCCATAAAATAAGTATATGTAAGTCCCTGCTAATGGTTGGGTGTGCTCTTGATTTTTGATCATTCTTTGTATAACATAATATGATCAACAATGACATACAATTATTATGACAATCAGTAAAAAACAACATATTACCAAAAAGGAACTGAATTATTTACTGTCGGAACTCTTAAAAGATACTTAGAGAAAGAACCTGAATTTGGAGTTAAACATGACATGGTTTTATCTCAATTTCTTTATTATTGTTATATATATATTTGAAATGCTAAGTTATCTTTATAAAGGTATGAAAATGTCCCAATTTAAAAGACACTTCAATAACATTGTACTTTGAATTACATAAAAATAATACTATTATTTTAAGAAGATGAACCTCCGTTAGATATTTGTTATTCTTAGATCATTTCTTGAAAAGCCCTTCTTAGCGTTCTATTTAAAGTGAATAACTAAAAGATAAGAGTATGGGTAGCTATAATAGAATTCCTTGGTTATACTAATATCGCTATTATCGGAATGTTTACATTTGCTTATAGGTAAAGCAATATCATCTATTCGTGAAATATATGACTTATCCAGAGCCATGCTTGAAATACACACACATGGTCAACTAACCTTACCCATTTTCTAATTTTGTAATTACAATGATACTTGTAACAAGTATATTTTCCTATTGGTACCTAATAAATCCATCAAAATCAAAACAATCATCACTTTTTGGTGCTGTAATTGTACTCCCGTAACTTCTACATCACGACAACATGTTGATCAGAGGTTTCGATAGATTACTGTGCATTAAACTCCCTATTATCGAATGATCACAGATTAAAAAATTCTGTACGCTATTTCTATTGAATCAAGCTCAAAAACTGGAAAAGAATAATGTGTAGGTTTAATCTGTAAGGTATACGATAAAAGCTTGTTAATCCTTGAAGTGAATCATGCTTTTGCTATAAGTTGCCAATTTATATGAAATAGCTGCTATCATTTTGATTGATAAAATAGATTCTGCATACATAGTTTCCATTTTCATTTCTTCAATAGTGGTGTCAGTAGTTTGAATTTTGACAAATGTATGTTATTTTTTTTAACATTTTTACAAATTAATTTTATTAATATGAGTAGAAAAATGTAGACACCGTTTAATTAATTCCTTTATGATATTTCCTAAGAGTCTATTTCATTTTTGCATTCTTTCCCATAGGTGTTTTATAAATAAATGTTAATTATTTTTTTATTTAGTTTTTGTGTACCTTAGTTTTTAATATATACTATTATACCTATTATAATATACACTATATATATTATACCATTAATATTCTTTTATATCTATTTTAATATATAAGCTATATTAAAATCTAATCTATACATTAATATATATATATATATAATAATACATTAATATATATATATATATACATATATATATCCGTAAAAACTTTAAAAATTCATAAAATCCGGAGAAATGCATTAGTATGTCACGGGATTTTTTTTAAGCTAGAAAAAAAATAATTCGAAAATCATCCGGTAGGTGGCGCTGATGTACGCAAATCAAAGAAACAATGCATAAATAATGAACAGAAAACTTTCACAACTTTACTACACTAGAATATGTTCCACATGGCCACCACCACAGGGGAGAAGACATTCCAGACGAGTGACAAATCCAGCAACGGCAGAGTGCAACATGTCCGGATGTATGGAGGATACTTCTCTGCGGATCGCATCTTTCAGTTCCGACAGACTTGATGGACCGGATAGATTCATGCGAGATTTCAAATATACACACAACCAGAAGTCTGCCGGTGTTAAATCTGGAGACCGAGAAGGTCATGGGTACCTGCAGCGCCTGCTAACGATTCTGTCTTCCCCGAACGTCTGTATCAGGAATGCATTAACCGGGTTAGCAGTGTGAATGGTTGCTCCATCCTGCATGAACGTGACATTCGAAATCTGACCTCGTTGAATTAAACATGGCACGACAGTCTCCCGCAGAAGCGTTAGATAACGCTGAGCATTTACCGTTTCCGTTATCCATCCATTTACTGGGCACTGCGTTTCAAAGAAGAAGGGTCCTATGATAAATGAACCCGTGAAACCACACCATGCTATCATTTTTGAGGAATGCAATGGCTTCTGTGTATACTCACGTGAATTAGAAGTCACCCAAATGTGACAGTTATGGTTGTTAACGTCACCATGAAGCGAGAAATGAGCTTCATCTGTCCACAAGATGTTAAAAACCCAGGTGGGATCCTGTTCCATTTTAGAGAAAGCCCACTTCGCAAATGCTTCCCTCTGTGCGGTATCTGCTGGCAAAAGTTCATGGCACGATTGCAATTTGTATGGGTACAGCTGGAGGATTCGACGAAGAATATTGCGGACAGATGATGGTGGTAAGCCCAATCGTCTGGCAGCTTCACGAGCACTGCTGGTCCCTGAAGCTGCTTCCGAAGCAATCCCTTCCATTTCGACAGCAATGCAGGGTGCACGTGCTTATTTCAAGCATGGTCGTCTAGCTCGTGCTCGATCCTCCAACTTTCCAGTTTCCTCAAAACGTTTAACAAGCTTTAAGAGACCTGCAGGTGTTAAAGGGCCTTTTCCACTCTTCACATTTTTTCTGAACTCGGAATTTACGCAAGGTAATGGTCGCTGATTCCTCGTTCATGTAAAATAACTTCACCAACAAAGCTTTATCCGGCGCACTGAGCATCCTTGTTCACATTCACTGTTTGTAATGGTGAAATGAATGTGGATTGATTGAGAGCAAAGGTTTTTATAGCCGTCTAATTTGCATATTTCCACTACGGACGCTTGTAACAGCGCCACCTACCGGATGATTTTCGAATTATTTTTTTTTCCAAAAGACGAGTATGCATACACTTTTGAATAAGCCCAATACACTAACTTTTCCATTTGAACATCATATGTATTCACGCTCATCATAAACTTACGCAAGGGGAAACACATCAGCTCCTAGTAGAGCTCATTTGATGCGCGTCAAGAAATAGCTTCATTTAAAAAAATTAATAAAAATACTTTTAAAACTATCGTTTTCCTCATATGATATAATCATTTTAAATAGAAATGTTTGAACTTTTATAAAATATAAAAAAGTGAAAATCGATAATTTTTTGAAAGCTCCCTAAGAATATTTATTTTAAAGTCTTTTATGGGTTTGGTGAAGATTTAACGGAAGTTTAGAAATTAAAAAAATGCCTTTGTGTTTAAATTGGGTGTATAATATTTTTTTTAAATAAGAAAAGCATACTATTTGATCTATGCATATAAATAACTTACTATCATTATGACTCAAAGAGTTGATGCGGTAATGTAATAGTATTTAATGAAGGACTTTTTTTTTTAAAATTGCGCTTATAATCAAAAAATTTTAGCAAGGGCTTTAAAAAATGTTTCAAAATTCTGCTTTGATCATAATTAAAATTCTCATGTCATATACTTCGAGTAATTCCTATGAAATTATTGGCTTTGAAAACAAAGTATTCGCCTTTTTTTTTTCTGTGAACAAATTTATCCAGACATTATAAAAACGTACTTCAAAGAAACAAAATTTTTTGTTAAAGAATGTTTATCATTTCCTTTTCTTATTTTGCAACATTTTGATTCCCATTTTGTATACAGATAATAATTTGCGTTTTATATATAACATTAAAATTGAATAACATCATAAATCTACTGCTTTTTTTAAAATTGGTTTCTATTTTATCTATTAAAAGTTAAATTTGGAAAAAAAAACAAGTACTTGACTTTCCTTTAATTTATTATGTAATAGTTAAGGTTTTGTCTTTTAAAACTAGGAAAACAAGCGCTATCTACATGATATAAATTAAGTGCTGGCAGACACGGAGCTAATATTCATTGTCAGTACTGAATCTTAAGAGGACTTGGCCATTAAAATTAATTTCTTAAATTGATAGCTTAATTTGATGAAATTGGAATCAACATAGTAAATTATTATATTTCTCAATTTAAATATACGTTTTTTTAAAACTTTTATAAACTGATTTTTTTGAAGAAAATCAATTATTAAACTATTTTTAAAATGCTCCTTGCGCTTTAATTTTTGAGATATGTGCATAATTTCTGTTTTACATATTTATGAACTACATCAAAATATTCTGGATTTGAAATCCAGTATAAAATTTGATGAAAAAAAATTCTATAATCTATGAACACATTCAAGGTATTTTAAACAACACAAAATAAGATTCTTTAAATCTTTTAGAAAACTAATGCACAAATTGTGAACTATTTCATCTTTTGTAAGTTGTGGAAATTGAAAGAGATTTGACGCAATACGAAACGCAAGGAGCATTTTACGTAACAATGAAAGGGGAAATTTTACGAACTAAGAAATGTACATTTTAAACATTCATTTTTGAAAAATAATAATAAAAAAAAACTTTAAGTATTAGTTAAAATGACAAAATTCTTCAATGAAATACACGGAATATTTTTAGTATAAAAAAATCAAAATCGTAATTTTGATATTATGAAGGTCCACCATTCTCTTAAAGGCATATAATGCGACAACTGATTAAACAAAGACTTTGCTATAGCTTAAAGTGTATCAAGAAATAACTTTCAATAAAAGCATAGATGTATTAAACTAATAGCTCCAACAAACCAATTTTTTTCTTTCTCGAAAAGGATATTTTTGAGAACTTCATCACATCCAAACATCTCTATCTGTTGCAAGGGAAGGAAAAGGGGGGAGTCTAAAATCTTTCTCGACGAATGAGAAAGGGGTACTCTAGAGTTCCATTGCAAGTTAGGCGGAAAAAAGAAAGGACCTGGAGGAAAACGACTTTCCCTATTCCATTAACGTCCCCCTCCTTTGCCCCGGAGGACTATGAGAAAGGAAGTAGCAGCTCCCTTTTTTCCCACACAGCTTGGGTAGGACAAAAGGGAATTTTCAGGTGATCTCTTTCTTTCTTTCTGTTTTCCAATGGACAAACTATTTTAGGGTTTTTTTTCCCATTTAGCTTTGTTGTCCGGGAAAATGGGTCTGGAGTTCCTAACTTCACACCCCTTGGCTGCAAAGAGCAAAATGCCCAGGACAGAAAACCATTTTTTTTCTGAATGGGGAGAGGTTTCCTTTTTTTTAAATATTTTTTTTAAAAAAAATGTATCGGTTAATGCAGCTGAAAAATAGTTAATGGTTTTTTCTCACTTTAAGTTTTTAAAACGAAAGTATTTAATCTCTATTATTTTTACTCTCTTTTAGAGGAATATACATATAAATCCAGGTGCCTATATACCAGTATTATTCATAGCATTAACGAAATTACTGAGTCAAAAATATCAATTTCCTATAATATATGTATTTACTGTTGTTTTGTTTTCAAAATTGTTCATATGAGCATTATGCTTACGATTAAGAGAATAAAAGTATATTGATTGCTAGGGGATACACACATATATATAACACCAAAGAAATGATGGATATATTATACATATCGGGTGGTTATGATTAAAGCTATATTATCCAGAGGTCTGTAGAACCCGTTATGCTTATCGGATTTCAGTGAAACATTGAATATATGCTATATTTAACACGGAGAAATGATTTCTGCAATAAAAAAATAGTTCAAATTTTAACCACAAGGAGGAAATGTCGTACCGAATGGACAAAAAATATGTTAGAAAAGTTAAAATTTATTTAGTTACAACATTTGCTCAAAGTGTGTTTCATTGACATCAATAACGTGTTTAAGGTATCGACTACGTTCAAAGCCATGATTTTCAAAAGCGCATAAATGGATAATTTTCATGATATTTCGTTTCACTTAGATTAGAATGTATGCATGAAATTGTTTTAAGGACATTTTGACAAAAAAAATTATTCTAAGTTAATTTTTTACCAAAATATTATATTTAAATAATTTTTTCTTGTCAAAATGTCCTTAAAACAATTTTATGCATGTATTCTAAGCTAAGTGACACTAAGTATCATGAAAATTATCCATTTATGCCCTTTTTTAAAATCACGGTTCCGAACGTAGTCGGATACCTTAAAGCGCCTTATAGTGTTTTCTATGTTAGAGCGAAACGACTCACAAGGGATTTCAGCCACATTACGTATAATGCTAGCTTTCCAATCAGATAAAGTCCTAAGTTCTTCTCTAAAAACACGGTATCTTAGAATTCCACGCAACCAGAAATCACAGGGATTTAAGTCGGGTGAACGAAAAGGCCATGCATCCAGAAAATGTCTGGATACCACACGATTATCACTCAAGTTGGCACTAAACAGTGTTTTGACTTAGTGCCTGATGTAAGGACTTGCTCCGTCTTGCATTAAGATAATGGTTTGCAAACATTGTCGTTCTTGTAAAGCAGGAATGACTGCCTTACTGTTGAAGGAATGACATGGTACTCCATCACGAGTGTACCATGCATTCGTGACGGAGCATCTTTTAGGACCTTGAGGAGTAATTCAAAGAAAAAAGGTTCGAGGATAAACTCAGCTGACACGTGATTAAAACGTAGTGATTGTTGATGCAGGGTACTAGGAAGAAAAGTACCCCATATGCAGAAAACCCCCCGAGCAGCTGAACAGCGAGACTTAAATATTTTCTCACTCCCTCACCTTATGTGGTAGTTTTAGCTATTCATAGTTCCCACTAAATAAAATGGTGTCTCATCTAACCATAGAACTTTCCACAGCCAAGCGTCATCAACTTCCATTCTCGCTGAAAATTGGCAAGCAAATTCAAGGCATGTTTTGTGATCTTAAGGTTTCAGCGTTTGCATCACGTGGATATAATACATATACCATTTTAAAATACATCGTAGAGTTTTTCGTACTACCGACCATCGAATCTCAAATTCTCGTGACAATTGATTAATTGCTGAAGAATAGATGAGAATAGAGACTCTCTCAGCCACAGCAGTAGTTACTTCTTCAACAGTTTCATTCCTAACCTGTTTCCATCCTCCTCTAGGCAGCAAATCTCCAGTCTCTTCAAATTTCATGATGATCTTCCTTAAATCAATTCTCAGTTTGGGGCCTTTTCGCAGATGCTTTAAACGACGATATTCACGCAGAGCAGCTGAGTGGTTGCTTCCGTACTGATAAAACAATTTTAACATTAAAGCTCAGTTTCTTTGTGTAAGGCAGTGCTTCTCAAACTTTCAATACTGGCGCCCCCCTTTTTAATCACAATTTTTATCGCCCCCCCTTATACATAATAATTTATTGAATGCAATAATAATGCACTTTTACGATAAAGCAACAATATTTATTATAAACCGTACAAATTCATGACATAAGTATTAAATTTTGTATATGTTACTTTTAAGTAAAAAAAAGTTAAGTAATAGGATAATTACTAAGTTATTTTTCCTTTCTCTGATTTTTAAATTGGAACATATATTACAAAATGCGGTAGTTGCTTAGAAGACAAAATATAGATATCAGCTAAATATAGAAAATGAACTCAGAGGGTCAATTTCTTATCTTAAAACTCCTTTCAACTCCTGTAAGACAAGCCCATGGAAGTAGCTAATAATTATTAAACTTGTTGTTAATTTAGTATTAATTAATTAGTCATAAAATACTCTGTGCACCACTGATACATTAAAAGCAGTGTTTCTCAAACTTTCAATACTGGCGACCCAATTTTCTATCATAATTTTTTTCTCGCCCCCCTGTACAACAATAATGTATTTACTGCAATAAAAATGCACTTTGAGAGAGAGACGCTAAAGTTACAATACGATCTTAATTATAAACCGTACAAATTAATACGATAAGTATATTAAATTTTGTGTATATGTAACTTTTAAGTAATATATATTTTAAGAAAATTACTTAAAATATATATTACTTAGAATTATGTTATTTTTCTTTCTCTAATTTTTAAATTGTAACAGATCGCAAAATGATGTATTTAATTAAAGATTTATTTCCTTCAGCATTCATTTCTCAAAGTACAAATGTCATTAGAAAAATAGTCTAGTCAATGTCACTCTCTATCATATCCATCACATCTGGCATTATAGGGTACGTTTGCGTGAGTCTGGGCAACCTATCGAACGTCTGCGCAAAACATGTAAAAATGCTTTTCCTCGTACAATTCCAGTCAGTTTTGGTCGACTCGATACTCCTATAGCTACCGAATCTAGCTTGAATGTACATTTTTTTTAATTTCCACGTTAATTGTAAGTCACGGTAATTAAGTATTTACGGCAGTAGATTAAAACAATATCATACATACATTTTTAAGTCCTAAGCAAACATTCGACCATAATAAAGAATCAACAAGTACACAGAAGAACGAGCATGGTTCCGAAAATTAAATCAAGGCGATCTTCTCAAAAATACTTAAATTTTGGATTTACCACTACTGAAGTAAATGATGGAAAAAAAGTCCCAGCTCGATATGTGTTAAAACTTACAAATCTGTAGAACAACATGTGAAAGTTGTTTTTAAAACATGTAAAATCATTTAGCTATGTTGGCAAAGAAATTTAAAAAGTCTTTTCTGGATGAGGACAGCTTGGTAGCAAGTTACGAGTGGATTAGGGATCTATTTCAAGATACTCCAGAAGGGCTCTCAACTTCCGAAGAAGAAATCTTCATAGATTTCACATCCAGTGAAAAATTAAAAGGCAATTTTGTAATAAATCGCTCTCTGAATTTGGGGTAGAGGTGGATGAGGAATTATCTGTACTGAAAACAAAAGCACTTCGTATACTATTACCATTTTCAACATCCTACCTTTTTCAAACCGGATTTTCTGCAGTGGATGCCTTAAAGACAAAATATAGATCTCAGTTAAATATAGAAAAATAACTCTTTAAGTGTCAATTTCTGATATTAAACCTTCCTTTGAAAAACTTTCCTCTACAAGACAAGCCCGTGGAAGTCCCTAATAATTATTTTAAACTTGTTCTTAATTTAGTAATAATATTGATTGATTGAATATTAACGTCGCACTTTTCAGCTATACGAGGGCTTTTGGCGACGGACCACGTAATTTTGAACCATGGTCAAGTGACGTGGACGACACCTGAGCTGGCACCCCTCTCTCCTAACTACCACACCACACCAACGGGAAAACGTTTCAACTCTCAACAGATTTAACGTGCATCGCTGCCCTACACGGCGGGTCTTTAGTGGTACTAGGCTCGAACTCGTGACAAGGCAAGCCACGATCCGATACCTATACCACTCGGCTGCCGCGGCCAAATTCAGTAATAAGAAATTATTTATAAAATACCTTCTTCAGTACTGATACATCAAACGTATACTGGCTGAAACACCGACTCTTCGCACGAGTTCATTTTTTTTAAAAAATAAAACATTATTCTTGATATAATAGCTGAACTGTAAGGAGAGTAAAACTGTGTGCACGACATTGTATACAAAAATGTAAAATGATTTATTTTTAGATAAATGCTATAATTGTAAATAACTGTTTAGAAGAACTGTAATTTTAAACCTCACACAATTAGCATTTAGAATTAATGTTAAATTATGAAAAAGAATATAAAATTCCGATGAAGAATAATTGTGTTACTTTTTAACATTTAAAGCGAGAAGACTTCAAAATGTTTTAACCCGGGAGCAGGCGCGTACTCGATACTAACATTAATGGTATTGCGGGGGGACTCAGTCACCCCAATCATTTGTTTAGAATTATTTTTACTGTACACGATACAAATCGGAATTCTAGTGAATATTTTAATTTATAGAAAGTATACTTACCTTCTTTCAAGGACTATTCAATTCTTTGATGATTTGAGAACAAATCTAATAAAACTGAACTAAAATGATTCAAAAGTACAAGACCATAATAAAGGACGCAAATCAGACACGTTTCAATTATCCTACAGAAATGTTAAACCAATCAATTTTTTTCCAAATATCGCAAAACTCAATTATTTACAATTTCCCTAAGCAAAAAGCAAACGCATAAAAGCTGGGAGGGAACTAATATTGATAATAACCATACCATAAGATTGAAGGTCAATCAAATGATTAGCAAACGTAGAATGCAGTTGGCTGAAAAGTGAATTGACTTCCTTTTCTTTTTCTACAACTAATGTACAGTATTTCAATAATAATTGCAGTGGTGAATTGTTAATCTTCTTAGAATTTTTCTCAGGGTCTGGGTTTCGTTTTTTCTTTTAACGAGTAATATTTTATGTTAAAACGTAATAAAAAAATCTCTCATTGAGGAAATACAGCAAATAAAACAAAATGTTTTTTTTCTCTTTAATTTGGTTTTGGGATCAAAGATTGCTATTTGATGACGGAAAAAAGCCAGATAATAAACATAAATTATTTCAGTGTTGTGTGTATTTTTTTTTATTATGGAAGAAAGCATTTTGTTTTACTTCTCTTTCCAGTAATTTTTTTTTAAAAAAATTTTTAAATTTTCGATACGCTCGCGCCCCCCTTGTAGGGTTATCGCGCCCCCACAGGGGGCGCGCCCCACACTTTGAGAAACACTGGTGTAAGGGCATGATTAACGAAAACAAACACATGCTGAAAGATAATCTGTCTATGACTGCAAGTTTATACATATGCTTTACGGATTTAAATAAGAAATATTTGATAAAAGCCACCTGTTGGTCAAAATTTGTATTATTTTTTAGTGCAGAAATATATTCTCCGTGTTCCATATAGCGTATATTGTAAACTTCATGGAAATTCAATGTTTAGAACAGGATCTACAGGTCTTTAAATAGTTTAGCTTTTATTATAACCATATAGGTGACAGTTCGATTTAGCTTGGGGAAATTCCCGAAGGGATGATAGAGCATTACGATAGATGGAACCACCATCTATCTCCACCTCCACAATTTAGACATGGAACTGAAGTGGAGGGAAATTTTCTCCAGTTCCCTGCACTCGTGATTCATCCCACAAGACATTCGGACCAACTGATTTAACGAGCACGTACCCCGTGTGTATTGGGAGGATATTTGGCGGTACGGGCATCGAACCCAGGCCTTCCGGTCTGGAGTCCGGTGCTTTAACCACTAGGCTACCCACGGCCTTAGAAAACTTATTTATCACCTCTTGAAAGAGTTCTTCGTAGAAAAGTGTCATTGAATGATTCCTGTTTATTTGTATTTTTAAAATACATCACTTTCGTGACAAATCAGATAATTTCTGATCCATGCTTTTTTCCCCCTACAAAACAGTCAACTTCCCAATCGTCTTGAAACGATAACTGTTCTTCGAATATTTTTCGCTTGCAAGATAGTTAAAAATTAGTCCCACCCATAAAATTGACGCTAATTCACTATCGTCTTTTATCACTAACCGCAACCATTCCAAGTAGAAAAACCCCGTATGATACCGAACGCAAAAAGTAAAATTGATATATTCGATTTCTTGACAGCGATTTATCCACCATATTTTTAATGCAATGTTCTCAGTACAATGGGTCATGGCTGGGCCTCATGAAAAGGCTCGGTAAGTAGCATGTCGCCTGAAGGTTGAGTATCGCTGGATTAAATCCTTTACTAACATCACATTTCGAAGCAACACTAGGGCTATATTTAAATATAGAATCCCAATCTGTTTTTATAGAATAATTAATTAATAACGTTACACCGATTCAAATATTTTTTTAATAAAAATCGCCAGCTAGCAACAGCACAGATTGACACATAAAATATTATCTCCAACTTCCATTTCTATTTTAAAGAATCTCTCCACAAAAGCCTTGTGTCTACTTCTAAATCAACTCGTGTATTTGCTCTTCACTTAAGACTCTCCCCGATCGGCCCTCCGTTCAAATTTCCCTCAATCCTAATCGCATTTAATGGCCTTCAGGAGTCTTCTTTTTATTTCCATCACTTAATTCATTATTAATATTCCTCCTCAATAGCAAATACTCATCTGCGCTCTAGGGCTTAGGAGTGGGGGACGAAGAACAAGAAATGTGCGCGAGGAAGATAAGAGAACTTCCGACAATTACTTCCATCGGACGAATTATTCCCCGGACTCAAGGAGAATTCCATAAAATAACATTTCGCCCGGCCCCCGAACTCATTAAATTGGGGATTACTTCGATCACAACATAAACAAAGGATTAACGCAGATGAGTCCAATCCGTGCGGTATTTGCTACGGACGCTGCATGCGACGGGGGAAGTGTCTAAAGTGATTACGGCTTAAATATAGGGCTAATTGCATTCTCATCGTTATGTAACGAGTTTTATTTTAAGGTATATCCATACCTAATTGAAAAGTCGAAAAAAAATATTAGTTTTAAAAAGAATATTAACATTTACTGAATGTAAACAAACAAAATACATTCTGACATAATAATAAATAAAATGCACATTTACACTGATGTAATACACTTATAGATTTATCAGTACTGCAAAATGTACTTGATAATTAATTTAACAATACTAATTTAAGAATAATATTAATAATAAGAATAGATAACAAAAAATAAATTGTGTTTGTTTCCTAGATTTAAATAGCCTATTACTAATTTTATGTTGAAAAAAAAAACAAATATGTAAATAAAATTTATTTATTAGCTCCTGTGTTTAATATATACAAGAGCCCATCCATCAATTTATAGGTAAATCAGTAGCATTTTTTAGTTTATTTTCTGTGAACATTTCTTTCAGGATTGCCTCTTGTATGTAGAGAGAGAGAGAGAGAGAGAAGCCTGAGTATCCCTTATAACTGTCTAACAGTAGTTTGCGAGCATTAACTCATCCCAAGGACCTTGATATCTATGCCCCATTGCTGCGATATGTTGATGAAACCTTTCACCGTGTTCATGGTTTACAGCTCCACGAGTGAGTGAGTGAGTGAATATTAACGTCGCACTGTTCAGCTACACGAGGGCTTTTGGCAACGAACTATGTAATTTTGAACCTTGGTCAAGTGACGTGGACAACACCTGAGCTGGCACCTCCCTCTCCTAACTACCACACCACGCCAACGGGAGGACGTTTGAGCTCTCGACAGATTTAACGTGCATCGCTGCCCTACACGGTGGGTCTTTAGTGGTACTGGGATCGAACTCATTGCATGCCTACCATGATCCGATACCTTGACCACTGAGCTACTGCAGCCCTCTTACAGCTCCACAGCCGGATCCTTCATGATTTTTCATATTTTAGGATCCACAAAGGTTCCATCCTTGATCTTTGCATCACTCAGTGTTGGGAATATTTCAATCTAAGGTATTGGGAAGCCTCTCCATCCTTGTTCATGGATTCTCAAAGTTCTTTAATTGAAGCTTAATGTGCAGGGGTGAAAGCAGAATGTCATTCGGGTTTACTAGAGAGTCATTTGGAACATTTCTCTTAACGAATTTCAGATTTCTGGACGGCTATTTGTATCGTATGTAGTGTGATTTACGATCTCTACTGTTCCACAAACACAGAAAACAGCAGTACTTGGTATATACCAGGGGTGGCAAGCCTTTATTTTGATCCACGCGCAATTTTTTCTAAAGAAATGTTTAATGAAGTATAGACGTGCCTTCAAATAATTTTGACTTGTGTCTATTGGAAAAATAATAAAACTAAATACTAACACGAGACTTACAACTCTATTTACTTCGAAAAAAATTCCTTTTTGCCCTGTATAGTAGTAAATGTTTCATTTATACGTGTAATTCAAATTATAAAGTAATCTTAGTGTGACCTTTGTTGTTGCAGATTAGATGATAATATAATAGTAAGCTTGTAGGATATTACTTTCAGCAGAATTCATGCTGAATTAGAATCATCTGCCACACGGTTTCTAAGCGAGTCTTTAATGCTATTCATCTCTGAAAATAATAACTCGCAGGCAGAGCCAAATGAAAATATTGTTAAAATATCACGAGCCAGCTTTTTTGAACAGTTAAATGCGTCTGGAATCCATTTTACAGACGATGTTCTACATGAAATTTTTTCAGAACATTAAATAAACATCGCTTTGTCGTCTTTACTAATAATGCCATATATTTCTTGATCCACCAAGTTTGAAACTCTCTGTTACATTAACTATTTTGCACTTATGGTCTTTTTGCTGAACTAGCCATGTTAAATATTAATTAGTAATCGTAAATATAGCAAAAATAAACTTTAGAATACAGTAGTGCCGATTAAACTGACTATGCTATGCTTAAACACACCTCACAGCATTAGCAGTTGCAGTCCACGATGTAAACATCGCAAGACAATAACAAACGAGTGTGCTTTCTGCCACACCGTGACCAATCACTCACGTTTGATCATAATACTTAAATGTGAACTTCGTTAATTTGAAATAAAATGCAAACCGTTTTGATCGGTGGTGTTTCCGAAATATTCTGTCATGTGCAATTGGCTCGCCATCCCCGGTATAGACTAATTGCATCCCCATGAGTAAAGTAATGCCTTTTGAATCACCACATATCTGCCATTTATGATCCTCGTATTTTATAAACTCTAGAAGTAATTTCACATTTGCATAAGTTTCCCTCACATGAGCGGAATGTTCGATGGAAATGGGAAGAAGAAGGTTACCGTTGTGCAATAGTACTCTTTTCAAACAAAGCTTGGAAGATTCCAGAAACAAGCTCTAGTAATTTGGATCTTTACTGATGTTCATGAAATTCACTAACACATAACATCAATACATGCAACCACATGTCCTTTCTTATCATAAAAATTAAGATGATTCTTTTCACTAGTCCTGTATTCTGTAACCTTCACATGCGCGTTGGATAGCAGTAGATTGTATTGCTGCTGCCTGGAGGCCAGAAGCTCTGCCTTCTGCTTTGGAGAGTCAAGATCTTTCACGAGTTCAATCGATTATGATCAATTTAGTCTGTGGGGATTCATTACTTGAATCGTACACTTTTGTCTATACTGTGTTCTACTGACACCCTAGGCTACACTCAAGACACACCTGCAGAGCTGTTACACGCTTTTTGTAGAAGTTAAAAATCGATCCTAAGACAAGTTTTTCCATCTCCTCCCCGCTTAAAGAATCATCAAAAATATCACACACAGAATGTAAAGATGAGAAAATACAGTTATATATGAGTAAGGAGGAGTTGATTCTTGAAAACAAGAGCTAACCTTAAATTTTTATGTTGATTTTTGTGTTTAGAGGGCCAAAATACTTCATAATAAACTATTTTTGATCCCGAAACATTTTTGGTGTTGACCCAATGGGCTTGTCATATAAAAATTATGTGTGTACCAAATTTAAAACTTATCTTGATAAGATGTATAGTTTATAATTAATCCTGAAACTGCCGATTAAAAGTTACGTGATTCATTCCCCAGTGCCACCGTCTTCCATGTAGGCACGTGTATGGCAGATGGCATGGAAAGGAATACATAAGAAAATCCTTCGCACATAAACACAGTCAAGGTTCTTTTTTGCATTCCAAAGCTTTCGGAATAATTTTATGGATATCAGTGCACAGAAAAGAACGCACTTTTGAAAGACGCATACATACGTCCGGGACAATATCTCTTTAGATGAACGAAACGTTTACGTACGCCGGTGGCCCTTAAGATTAAGTCGTACTATAGTTTTAGAGTCAAAGTACAGTAGTATTGCATTTAATACACTGTAAATGTAGGGATGGTATGGGGGAGGCGATGCAAATTATGAGTGAATATTGGGTCGCAAATATTGAAAGTTCGAGAAGCACTAACATACAAATTTTAACCCGTAAAATGATATCAATATCCTCTAGATGTAAATATTTGTATATCTTATTTTGTTTTGTCTCTTAAAATATAGATCTTGTGGGGTTGGCATTATTTCCGCCGAATCTTCGGTTCGAACCCTGATACTGCTAAATATCCGTCATATAACGGATATGATGCATGAGATTTCAAATCATTGCACTCTAGTACTATAGAATTTTAAAGTTTAAAATTCAACATATAAGATGACATTTGACAATAGTTCAAAATTTAGTGCTTCAGCTCTAATAGATGTCGAGTTACTTCAAGTGAGTGAACATTAACGTCACACTGTTCAGCTACAAGAGGGCTTTTGGTGACGGACTCGTAATTTTGAACCATGGTCAAGTGACGAGGACAACTACTGAGCTGGCACCCCTCTCCTAACTACCACAGAAGCGGTATGACGTTTGAGCGCTCGACAGATTTAACGTGCATCAATCCCCTAAACGGAGGGTCTTTAGTGGCATTGGGTTCGAACTCATGACATACCTACGGCCACTAGGCTACCACGGCCACTGTATTTGGAGTGAGGAAGTGTTGTGTTACATTATCACTACAAAGCTGTATGAGGGCTATTTGAGACGTAACTTGTAATTTCGAGCTTTGGTTAAATGACGAGGATGACACCTAAACTGCTTCCCTCCCTATCCTAACTCCCATACCACTTCTACAGGAGGCAGTGGTGTAAGTGGTAACGAAGAATATAAAGTTTCTCCAGCAAAATATCATTTGTTTCGCCTTCAATATTTCATAAATTGGTTAAATATGTTATTGGCGACAGTCAGGCTTTGTGGTCTCTAGAATCCTACCCCCCTCTCTTTGACTTTATGAATGATAGGAGAAATACATAGATTAGTAATGGCCTTTTAATGACTGATTAAACTTTTAAGAATATTTAAACTAAATTGAAACTTAGAAATATTTAGTCACAAAAAAGATCTTACACCCTCCCCCAATCCATTTTTTATCTTATACAGTAAAATTAATGTATAAGGGAATATATTAAGTAAGTTTCGTTTCATTATCCGTGTTTTGTTAAAAAAAATAAATGATTCATTATTATGGACAGGTGGTTGGAGAATAGTGAAATGCGATAATTGTTTCTTTTATGAATTCTTGACGTTTAAATCCCGATATTCATGAAAGATCTCATATGATTTAGTGAATATGATTAGTTTGTCATTGCCTTGGACACCTAAGGATACGAGCTCGACTCCGACTCAGGTCGGTGAATTTTCATGATACAGAAAATTGACAGCGGTCATGTCGCAGGATTATGCTGCATGTAAACGATCCCTTGCGTGCCGGTTCGGCTTAGGTGCTCTCGGCAAAATTAAAATCCCAAGTAAGGCTTTGTATAGCCAGAGCTCAGGTGCCTACCTCCATCGAGGGAACTGGACGTCAAAATTACCTGCGGCGATTGATATTCGCCTATATGGTGCCGCACCAAAAAGAGATACCAGCTCTAGGGGATAGTACAAGGATAAGTCGGAAAATAAGTTTCCCCTGTCATCTGCGGCCAGAGCTGTGCATGCAAGTCAATGTATAGAATGAGACATTATATATAAAGATAAGACTTAACTTTATTTTTCCACGTAAGTACCAAATACATTGATATTTGTCATACCGCTAGATAAGCTTCAAAAAGCCCTCCAGGAAAAAATTCAGGGCTTTGCATACGGAAGAAGTGTTTAACGCAGTGTTTCGCAAACTGTGGGGCGTGATAACTCTACGAGGGGGGGTTGCGAGCATGTTGAAAAATAGAAAACAAAAATTATTTAAAAAAATTATAAATTTACTGAAAGTAAACAAACAAACTATATTCTGACATAATAACAAAGTAAAATACGCATTTACACTGATGTAACAAACTTTTAAATATATCAATACTGCGTAATGTATTTTATAATTAATTTAACAATACGAAGTTAAGAACAAGTTTTTTAATTAGCAGTGAACCCATGGGCTTGTTATATATAAAATTATATGCAAAAATTAACACTTATCTTAATCCCTTAAATAAGGATTAAAAATTCCGCGATTCCTTCCCCAATGCCCCTGTTTAACGCATAGGCCAGCCTATGTCATGTATTGGGGGCTGGTTGAAAATTAATATATAAGTGAATCCCCTGAAATAAGTAAATCCTTTGCAAACATTCTCAAGTTCTCTTTTGCATTCCAAAACCTTCTGAATAATTTAATGGATAGCACTTCTCAGAAAAGATCATACTTCGGAAAAACTTTTATATACATCAGGGGCAATTAATGCATTGGTTGAGCAAGACCCTTATCTACGCCGGTGACACTTAAGAGGTTTAAGTCGTAATATAGGTTTAGCGTCAAAGTGTATTATTATTGAATGCGATACATTGCTATTGTATGGAAGGGAGGGGCGGGATGAAAATTATGATCGAATATGTTGATCGAATATTATTATCGGTCGCATATATTGAAATTTTGAGAAGCACTGGTTTAGCGGCTTTGTTTAACTTCAGCTTTGCTTCCAAAGCGTCTTCAGGCGAGATTCTTCTTCAAAGCAGCAAACAAATGAAAGCATCATGTGCCAGATCAGGACTGTGATGTATGCGCTCTCAACCAAGAGTTGCAATATGGATTTGCGTTGCTGTCGCCGAGTGAGGTCTGGCATTGTCATCCAAGAACAGAACGTCAGATTTGAGAAGCACAGGCCGCTTTTTCCGAATAGTTTCTTTCAATTTTGACAGGGTGCCACAGTAACGCGTAGCATTGATGGTTTCAACCTCCAAAAAGTCCACGCAAGAGTAAACGCTTCTTCCGCATGCAAAGCCCTGAATTTTTCTTGGAGGATCTTTTGGAGCTTATATCAAGCGGTATGACAAATCTCTCAATGTACTTCGTATTTATGTTAAAAAATAAAGTTATGTCTTCTCTTTAATGTCTCATTCTATGTTCTGACTTTCCTATAAAACTCTGACCACATTCGACAGAGGAAACTTATTTTACGACTCTCCCTCGAAATAGGTCTGCAGTGGTAAAAGAACAACCTGTACCAGTATTAGAATTTTTTTGAAAAATGTCAAGAATATATGAATATATATAACTAATATTAGAAATAATCAACATAGGTCACACACACACAGATACTAAATACTTCAATAGTATTAAAAATTCAAATACAATAGAAATAAGACACTTTAGTACACATGGTTTTGAAAATGTTCTACTCAATATTATTAAAGTTTTCCTGATATTAAAGAAAGATTATGGTGGGAAAATTACTATACATTAAATATTATAATGCAGTTTATCCTTATGGACCAAATGTATTATACCATGGAAAAAATATTCTCAACGTAATTAAACAAAATTCTCAAGATTATTATTACAATATAATGGGATTCATAAAATAGTTAATAAAAGAAAAAGTAGAGGGGCTAGAACTAAAAGATTAAGTAGGGACAATAAAATACTTACAAATAGTATTATAGATATTTGTTATAACTTTGATAACAATTTTAACATAAAACATATTAAATGTTTTATGTTTGGACTCAGTAACACAAAATTATGTATTACAGAAGGTGTACTAATTTCACATAAAATTAAAGATTGCCATGCTTTGCATATTATAAAGGACATTCACAAATTTTTGAAACATAAACATAAAATAAAAGTTAATGTAAATAAAGATTATCAAATAGAATATTGTACACTTTTATATATGAATAAATCATATGATAATATTAATTTTTCTGGTATTTTAAAAACACACATGTCATCTTTCCCAATACAAAATATTACTATTTAAAAAGCTTTTAAATACAATAAAAAATAGGTATATCAATTTTTAACTATAACGTGCCTATAAAGCAAGATAACTTAATATGTAAATGTAATGAATTTAAAGAATTCATTGATAAACATCACAAACATGTTGTTACTGGTGATCTCAATATTGTAAAAGACAACAATCTTAGAAACATAATGAATAAAGGTACTGGGTTTAGATTAATGATGTCGAATAATAATAAAATACAAAAAGTCAGTTATGTAAGGATATTGAGCAATTTATATACAAAATAGCTATTAAGTATAGTACGCCTATTGAGGCATTCACAGAGTTCAAATGTAATATTACACAGCAGTTTAATAAATATAACTTTGGAACAGATAACAAAATCTTTTTTTAATTATATTAAAAATCAGAGTAAAAAATTACAAAATAATTTCATTATAGTTTATGTTGATAAAGTGCGAAGTAATTTTGCCTTCATATGTAAATACTATTATAATTTAAGGATCAACAGATATTTTGATAATAATACAGCTTTTATTAAGTCATCAATTTCTGATAGAGGACTAAATAGTCAAATTTTGGCTTTTCATAAACAATTAAGAATTCAAATTAAAAATAGTTTTAAATTTCCACATATATTTCTTAATCCCAAATTTCATAAAGACCCAGTCAAATTTAGGACAGTTACAAATGGATTCAATACATATATCAGCAATACAGGCAAAATTCTCCGTGGAATATTACATGATACAATAAATAATTTTAAATCCACAACCATACTTAAAAATAGTAAATCTCTTATTAAACAAATGAAAGATAAAAAGTTTTATTCAGTCTATAGTTTAGATTTTGAAGATATTTTTAACTCTATTAATATTGATGATATGATTAATATACTTGTAAATTTGCATAAAAATAATTTATTTAATAATGTTAATTAAAATAGATTTAGTTCACTACTAAGTTTTGTACATAAAGAGAACTATATATTTCATAAGGGTAACTATTATCTGCAGATTAAAGGTTTGCCACAAGGTGGCCCTGCGAGCAACTGTCGTGCCAATTTATACTTACATTATTTTGAAAGTAGTTACATTAATAATTCTAAATATTATATTTATCGTTATATAAATGACATAATAATTTTTAGCAAACAAATCAAATTTTTACCTAACATTAATTTTTATCCACAATATCTTAATTTAATACAGACAAATAGTTACAACAATGAAGCAAATTTTCTTGATATACATATCAAAATAAAAGGTAATGTAATAGTTTCTAATATTTATGATAAAAAAGAAGATTCTGATTTCAATATTATAAAAGTTCCTCATTGTGGGAGAGTAATGTACATGCTTCTATATTCAGAAATATTGTTATTAATTATATACAGCGCAATAAATTTCTGGTGTAAAAAAAATCAGAAATAATAAATAACTATAAACATTTTACTAAATATAGCTTAAATCAGAAATACCCAATTAATTTTATTAATAGTTATTATATGAATAAAGCTATTCAAAATAGTAAGGATTAAAAATTCTTAGATTAATACTAGTTTAATACTATAAATTTACACATTTCATAGTTATAGTTACCTCCATATTCTATTATTAGTTAAAATTACTTATTACTATTTAATTCATATATACTCTAGTGTCACTAAAGTTATGGTAATTTGTAACTCATTTATTAATTTTTGTTTTTATTCTTTTTATACTTTTGTTAAGTGCTACATTTCATCCCTTCACATGCTTTAAATCTGCATTAGGTTCCAGAATATGGCAATAACTTATTTATTGCACTCAGATTTAGCGCGGGCTCAGCATTTTTTTCAACTGCAATTTTTAGGTAAGTAACCTCTATTTTGTAATTTTATAGGTAGATATTCCTATCCATTTCTTTCAATAGGGTTTTTGCTCAGTATTATTTACATAAAGAGGGAAGGTTGGCTGGCCAAAAAACATGTTCAACCCCATTTTTATTTAAATTATTTTATATATTAGCTGTCCTAAGTCAGCAATGTTTATTATACTGGAGCATCCATTTTATAATTTTTAATCTAGTGTCCTTCGTTGTATGATCTCTTTACTCTATCTGTGTTTTTTTCGAATGTGATTGATGAATGTTTATCACTTGTTTGTAGAGAATTAGACTATATATATATATATATATATATATATATATATATATATATATATATATATATATATATATGTGTGTGTGTGTGTGTGTATTTTTCTTCCAAAGAACCGTTGTTACTTCAGGTGATAGCAATACATGATGCTTGTTGAGCATGTAAATTAGTGGGTGTCTTAAGAATTGCCTTACTGACGATTTGTGCATGAAAACAATTAATATTAAAATAATCATTTTTATTCCAAGATAGGAATAATTATAATATAATAAACACAAAAATATTGGAACTTGCATAAATTACACAGGTCTGCGAAGAAAACATTGTTGTATATTTAACTAGTGGGTTTAACTATATTTTTTGTGCTGATTACGGGAAAAATAGTGAAAAATTTCCATCACCCTTAGATAAGTCACAAATTTCATCTGGAATTTTCTTATTTTCAGGGGGCTTCAGGTCGAGTATGCGTACGATTTTTCAATATTATAGCCAATATTATTGGTGAATTTAGTTTGAATTATGGATCTTTTATGGTGAATAGGTTACTAAACAATGTATGTTATTTACAAACACAGTTTTATTCAATTTATTTGCTATGACAATGAATCTAAACTCGGAATACCAGTTCCTACTGGAACGAAATATGTCTCATTCTGTCTGCCCCCTCCCCAATCCTACTGGCCGCTAGGCGTCATACGCCGTGACCTTGGTTGCAGTCAGTGTCTCAGTGTGGAGCTAGCCACTGTGGTGTAAACATCAAACAGTTTTGTGCTGCGGTTTTTAAAATAAATGGCTACTAGAGGATGTGTTAATTCTCCTGTTTTAAAGGTAAGAAGTCATTTCGTTTTTCAGTACCCATGATTTGGGGAGAGCCTAAAAATCACAGTGATGACTGTTATTTTTGTTCTTGTCTAGTGCAAGCTTTCAATTTAAAAAACAGCAAGGACATTTCATACCCAAGCATCATACGTTCGGCTATTCGCCCTGTACCTCATGGACCTGGCTTGCCTATTCCTTCAGATCCGGATACCCTGGACAATATTTTAGATGATTTAGACCAAGTATCACATATTAGCAGCGACAGTGATGAAGGCTACGATCCAGGGACCAATGACCCTGAACTTTTCTCTCAATCAGATTTGAACGACTTAGTACGAGATCTGGGCCTCCCAAAGGACACAGCGGAAGTTTTAGGGTCTAGACTTAAAGAAAGACATTTGTTAAACTCCGGTGTTTCATTTTCGTGGTACCGATTTAGAGAAAAGGAATTTGTCCCTTTTTTTACGCAAGAGGGGGACCTAATTTTCTGCAAAAATGTACCTGCAATTTTGGAAATGTTCAAAATTATGTATGAACCAGAGAAATGGAGACTTTTTATGGATTCGTCAAAAAGGAGTTTGAAAACTATACTTCTTCACAATGCTAACCGATTTGCTTCTGTGCCTGTTAGACTCTCAGTCCATTTGAAAGAATGCTACGAAAATCATGAGTTTATTCTTAATAAGCTCAGCTACTCTGACCATAAATGGACCATTTGTGGTGATTTGAAAGTTATTTTTATGTTACCAGGTCAACAAAGTGGTTACACACATTTTCCATGTTTCCTCTGTGAATGGGTTAGCCGTGGCAGGAAATAACACTACGTAAAGCAGACGTGACCAATCAGAAAGGCTCCTATTCCTAGAGTTAAAAATGTTGAGACAAAGTTTAGTAGATCCTAAGAAGATCTTGTTTCCACCACTTCATATAAAATTGGGGCTAATGAAACAGTTTGAGAAAGCATTAGACATAGAAGGAGAGTGTTTCAAGTATCTTTGTGACCTTTTTTCTGGTCTGTCCGATGCTAAGCTGAAAGAGGGCATCTTTGTTGGGCCTGACATAAGAAACCTTTTAAAAGATGAAACTTTTGTCACTAAAATGGAAATGAAAGAAAAAAAATGCATGGAATTCATTTAAACTTGTTGCAACAAGCTTTCTTGGAAACAAAAAAGATCCAAACTACAAAGCTTTGGTTGCTGAATTGTTACAAAACTACAAAATATTGGGCTGCAACATGAGTGTCAAAGTCCATTTCCTCCACTCACATCTGGACTACTTTCCAAAAATCTTGGGGGCTGTGTAAGTGGGGAACAAGGAGAACGTTTCCATCAGGATATAAAAGAAATGGAGCGCAGGTACCAAGGTCGTTGGAATGTCAACATGATCGCAGACTACTGTTGGATGTTAAAACGGGAAAATTCACAAGAACACAGCCAAAAAAGTACTAAAAAAAGCTTCGATGGGAAAAGAAAACGTTTTTACAAAGACTTATAATAGCATTTTTTCAACACATGTGTATCACTATTATTCTTATTTAAGCTATTTATCTTTGTTTTTCTTTCTTTTAGTTTATGTTAAAATAATAAAAACAAATCCAAAATTTTCGTTTTTTGTACTTTTTTCAAATATTTTACCTTTATTTTGTAGGCAAGCCTTACGTGATAGAAAAAACCCCATGTCATTTTTGAAATCAGAGCAAATAACTAAATAAAGATCAGTTAAAAAAATCAAAACAATTTAAAAAAAAGTTTTTTTTGCAAACCTGTGTTACAAATGTTTACATTTTTCTTGAAGGAAAAGCTGAAATTGTTTGTGCACATTTTGGGAAGTGAAATGAAAGGATTATTGTACCCTTTGGATAGTGAAAATTTTAAAATCACTTATTGCTTAAAGATTATCTTTATAAACTTATTTATTTCAATATCCCAGCAGAAAACAATCAGGAATGCTCAGATGAGAGAATTGAGGTTGCCTGAAGTTTCTTGAAAGTAGTCGATTTCTAAGATGTTTTGCAGCATAATTATTGTTTCGTTATTTAGTTATGATGAGTCACTTGTTTGAGTTAATGTTTGGTAACTCATCTTAAATACGGCAGTATAAAATTATCATGCATTTAGAGAGTCAACAATTTAACCTCGTTTTGGGCATGATTCCGAGGTGTGAAGTGAATGCAAATAATCTTTCTTAGTTTTTATCAGAAAGCCGTATTATTATTTACATGCTTCACAACTATATTTTAATATAATTTCTAGCTTTCTGCTCATAAAATTATCAACTCAAGTTACACTTTTGTTATAAAAAATCAGAGGAAGCGATATTTTTCAATATACTAAAAATCATACATTGTGTCTTTTATAAGGCAATTGCCTTATAAAAGGCATAACTTAATCATATTATAAAGAAACGTTTTTTATGTAATTTAATTTTTATTTAAAGAAACTCATAGTGATAGGAAATATTTGAACTATTTTGTAATAATAGAATTCGGTTAAACGCAATTGTTTCCGTAGAACTGTACAACAATTATATATATATAAACAACGCTTCTATTAATATACCGGGTGTCCATAATTAAACGACCATATTTCAAAATTGTGTACAGATGAAACTATTGTTCAGAAAGATGTAAAATTCTGTGTACGACATAAAGAAGGGATGGGAATTTATTTGAGCGAATAAAAAATAGTTCAAACTTTCGCCAATAGAAGGCGTTTTTGATGGAGATCATTTTAGCATACATTAATACTTAGTATATATTTATAACAGTTTACAAATTTTGTTACAACAATAAATGCTGAACATAATGACCATCATTTTCAACTACTATTTGAAATCGTAAGAAAGCAAGTTACACCGTTGACCATAGTCTGTTCTGAGAAATGTTAAGAAAATGTCGTGAAATACTGTCTTTAAGATCAGGTAAACTTCTTGGTTGATCACATTTTACCAGCTGTTTTAAATGGCCCCCAGAGCCAGAAATCGCATAGATTGAGAGCAGGGATCGGAGCGGCCACAGATGAGGAAATTGGCGGCTGATCAGACGTCCTTCTGTGAAGTGATGTTTGAGAACGTCCTTAACACAACGTGTAATGTGTAGAAAAGCTCCATCTTGCATAAAAATTATACGTGAAAGGCACTGACGTGCTTGCAGATCCGGAATAATTTTTTCCGTAATAACGATGCATATCGGTGTCCAATGATAGAACATGTTACTGGACCTCCAGCACCTAATTCCTCGAAAAAATACGGGCCAAGAATAAAAGAGGCGGAAAACCTACACCCCACCGTTACTTTTGGTGAGTGTAGCGGAACTTGTAAGGTGGAATGTGGATTGTCTGATTCCCAAATTCGACAGTTGTGAGTATTCACTGAACCATCCAAATGAACGTGTGCTTCGTATGTCCAGAGGATATTCCAAGGCCATTCTAGATCCACTTCCAAACGTGCAAGTAACTGCAGTGAGAACAGATGTCGAGTCTCGAAATCATGTGGAAGCAATTCCTGCCCAAGTTGAAGCTTGCATGGATAGTAACGGAGAATGTTTCGCATGATCTTCTGGACAGTCGAACGAGGCAGACCCAATGCTTCTGCTACACGGCGAACACTTGTACATGCCTGCACGTTTAATGCTTTGTCCTCTTCCACCTGAAGTGCAACTTTCTCTATTGTTTCCGGAATAACAGGTTTTCTTCCTCTTCCAGAACGAACATTCAACAATCCTGTTTCTTAAAATTTGGTTACCATTAATCAAAGATTTATAGCTATCAATAGACCTTTTCGCATCTCCTTTAAAGTCCGAAATTTCTGTAGACCAACTATTGCGGAATTATCGTTTTGATAGAATAACTTGACAAACAACGCTCGATCAGGTAAACGTAATGACATTCATATTATCAATACCGAGTACACTGAAAATATTTTAATCTCCCGTGAAAGTTTATTGCTTTCATAACAGTTGCTCTGTGACATCGAAAAAACTTGTGTATTTTCGTCTTCCTTCGTGTAAATCCTTTGAAAATTAGTCATCGAAGAAGTTTGATTAAAGTTTGCAGTTCATTTTAGAGATTGTGTTATTTAATGAGTATCAGTTATTGTGTTACCGTGCCCTGTGGATAAAAAACGATAAAATACAAATAGAAAACCGATAATAAATGCGGCTTTCATTCAAAAAAGCCCTCTAGTGACGAAAATTTGAATTATTTTTTTTATTGGATCAAACAAATTCCCATTCCTTTTTTATGTCGTACACATAATTTTACAACTTTCTGAACAATAGTTTCGTCTGTAGACAATTTTGAAGTAGAGTCGTTTAATTATGGCCACCTGGTATTTGCAAATAAGATAGTTTCTGTTGTAGGCAAATAACGGCACAAAAATAAGCAACAAAGGTATAATTATATATATTCTATCATCTATTATTAATTTATTCATCGTGAGTTTGTGTCTCCCGAATTAAAGTCTTAAAAACTCTTGAAAAATCTTGGAAAATAGTTTTAAGAATGACCTTTCCACTCACTTGTGCATGTTTGGCTATTTTGCTGCCTTGTTTTTCCATGATTGAATAGCTATTTACCGGCAATTGCTTTTATACTGTCTCAATTGTTCTTAATATAATGTTAAGATAAATGTACACGAAGAAAGATGATGCTACCTTAAAGAAAACAATCAGTCTGGAATAATTTGCAATTGCAATCTGCAGTAATTAGAAATTATATGTTATGAGTTAATTGACATTCTTCAGGCACCCCAACTTATCAACAATTTGTTTACCTATTCTTATAACAACAATCCATTCTGTGGGAAGGATTTTCCTCCTATGAATCCAGATGAAACACTTTCGTAAAACAATTATCTCATGTACATGTACTTAAAGCTATAGAGAACAAAATAAAAAACAGTCAAGCCTTTCCTAAAGTCATTCAAGAGATACTTATTAGAAACTACAACCAGAACCTTTGCAAGAGGCATCAAAAGAAGCTTCTAGTGTCATTGCAAAAGCGAGAAGTTAGAAACTGACTCTTGAAATACACTCACTTCCAAAAGTTAAGCACGGAGAAGAAAATGCTAATTTCTGGAAGCCAATCAGAATTGAAGATGATGCAATTCGTTGCAGAGGTAGATGGAAATATGAAAATATGTTAGGCAACAGCCAAACGTGCTTTTACGTCAAGAAATACGCAAAAAGGGCAGTCTTATTAAAAGCCAGCTTTATGAAGGGTTATAGAAGTTGATTGCAAGTGCTGATAGAAGGTGTTTAAAACTTTCGTACAATTTGTTTTCAAGACATACGTGTTTCTATCACTTCCAGAAAACGAATGGAAGATCCTGAGCTCTGGCATGCTGTGGGGCGCATTGAAGAAGGCCAGTCGATCACAGATGTCACTCTTTTCTTCGGCGTTCATCATTCTGTAATTCCACGTTTATGTAAACAATTCCAAGCCACACAGACAGTTGTCTGAAGGCCCGTAGGCGATTGCCCAAGGGTTACAACCCCCACGGAAGATCGATATATTGCTATTGTAGCCCAGCGGAATCGCAGAGTGATCTCCACACATATGACATCAATGGTTACAGCGCCCATTGGTAAGGCTATATCTGCAGCTAATGTACGCCGATGATTACATATGAATGGACTGTATGCCCGAGTACCTCGATTTTGTGTTCCTCTATCCGTCCAATCAAGAGGGACACGATTAAAGTGGTGCCGGGAACATGGCAATTGGACTGTGCTTGCTGGGGCAATGTCATGTTTACTAATGAGTCAAGATTTGCTCTGGAGCCAGATGACATGCGTATAAGGATATGGTGTAAACAAGGAACACGCAATCAGCACCAAAACATCACCGAGCATCACGCCTTCCGAGGTGGAAGCATTATGGTTTGAGCAGGAATTTCATTAGGATACCGCACCGACCTGCTCATCTTTAAACGAGGTTCTGTAACCACTGTCCGGTATCGAGATGAAGTTCTAGAAACCATTGTGAGATTGTACTCTGCAGCAGTTGGCCCTACTTTTGTTTTAATGGACGATAACGCGCGTCCCCATAGAGCTGACATCGTCGATGACTACCTGGAGAGTGAAGGAATTGCGCGTATGGCGTGGCCTGCATATTCGTCGGACCTTAATCCCATTGAAATTATTTGGGATGCTCTCGGCCGTGCTATATCTTCACGTTTCCCACCTCCAGTCACTCTTATTGAGCTGAAAACTGCTCTACAAGAAGAATGGCGATTGCTTAATTCTGCGGTGGTTGACCACCTAATTGAAAGCATGGTCAGAAGGTATAAACTTTACATACAGATGAGGAGGGATCGCATACCCTATTAATGTCCTTCTATCATTTTATGCTGTTTATTTTCACTTTATACATAATTCTGTTTAAGTCTCCAGTATGAAATTATCTAATAGCTTACAAAATTTAATATTGTTTTCACTCCTGTATATAATTATTGATTTTGTTTTATGTATAAATATATATGATACTTTACTGCCAAATTTTGTGTCAATCAAAGCAGTATTTGTTGATTTGTTTTGCATTTTACATCATCGTGCTAAACTTTTGGAAGTGAGTGTATATTAGCTTCTGAAAAGAGAAACTGATAAATCAGTAATCTGTTCGAATAAGAATGTGAAAGAAATCATTACTCTGTCTTGACTGCTTATTGATGTAATATATTTCAAGTTACGTAAAGCAACAGAACAAGAAACGTTTTCCTAATCTGGCTAAAGAATCAAAGTCAAGAACTAATGACTCAGTTAGGGTACAATACCTCTTTTTTCAGAGCCCATTCCAGCTACTCGAAATAAAATAATTGAATATCAAACGTCTTTTACAACACGGTTCACAGTACCACCGGAACTTAAAATAAACTCTTCATAACAACGTTTTACAACAAACCATCACACCATACTAAATAATTTAGCGAAGCAATACCGAACATTATTGTAACCAGTATCAATGATAAATATATACGATTTATAAGAAAAGGAAGATTTTTAATCATTAATACTGCAAAATAGACAAGGTCAAAACATCCTTCGTAATTTTACTCGCATGTATTTTTGTATATAGTTTTGTGCGTTTTGTGTTTTGCCTTTAATCATCACTGCAGCCTTTTATTTTTGAATTAGTAAGCAAGATATAGATATATGCATTATTCATATTTGATATTTACGGCTTCTTAAGGTAAAATGGACATAACGCCTTTATATAAAATGAGTAAGTGTCGATCAGAGTAACTGATTTAAAAGCATTTGTTTCTCATATGATGGCAAATGCCTCAATGTAGACTTTCCCTTTTATGTGACTTTATACACCTCAAAATAGGCTTTCTCAATTATGCCACTACATACGCCTTAAAGAACAGTTTCCCAATTTTGTGGCTAATGTGCCTAAAAAGGGCCTTACCCGTTGTAATGGCAATGATGCCCAGAAGAGGCCCTGATCGGTGTTATTATGAAGGGATGCTGACGTCTCTTTTGACCGTGAATATTGGACATCGTGAGAAAATGAATGTGACAGATTACGACATCGTTATGACATGGAGGGTATGGGTGAGGAATCTCATGAAGAAAATGACGGAGATGGCTAATGACTTGAATGCTGCGAAGCTTCCAATGAAGCGTTTCTACTTTAGTAAAATCTATTCCAATAGTATGCCGGATATTTTAATTCAGAAATGTATACTATCACAATAGTAAAAATTCATAATAGAGCATTTTTATACTTACGTATAGAAAACGTTTAGGCTTTTAGTTTTATGTGTCTTTCTTGTTTAGTTATTGAAAAATAACTAAATAAGAATTGTCTTAGGATTGTAAGCTCAAGCAGTTTTACACTCATCAATTTTCTCTTGAATATTCCATTTCTCTGAATATGTATACATTTTCTGTTGGAAGGGATGGTTTTAGGGTCCTATAAAGCAAACTGAACCTTACTTCACTGCCTAAAGGATGTCTTCGGTAAATGATAAAGAATAGGACCAGAATTTGTAACATTTTTTCAGGTATAAAAGAAATGAAACATCAATATGATATTCTGGCTTCACTATCCTTTAGAGAGCAGCATTTTTTATCATACTTTCCGTTTTTGACCGAGTTTATACATTTTTTGGTGTAAATTGTGTTTCACGTTTTTCCCCATATACTGTAATGTTAAATGGGCTATGCCTTCCCGTATTATAACAAAAAAATTCATGGAATTTTTAGAATTTTAAAAAAAAAACACTATTGTTAACAGAGGTAGGAGTTATAATACTGCAAATTTCCATGGAAAAGTTGAGGCATTTTTTTCTGTCTTAAAATATGCTTCGCATTTAGTTCAAGCTCTCATACATTAACCGAAGAGAGCCTTTAGTTGGTGACAGCTTTAGGAAACATAATATATTTACATTTGAGTCAATTGACTTTTATATATAGAAGGAGCATATTAGTTTGTTGATCTTGGTTTTGGGCTTAAGAATTTCAACTTTCTCTGATAGGCAACATACAACTGCGCATTTATTGAAAAGTACTTTTTACCATAATAACAGTGGAAAAACCACTCAGAAGAAAGGTGACGCATGCTCAGGCAACTTACAAATTCCTTCTAATAATGCAAATAATTGCTGGACAAGTTCTCTATAGATTCTTTCATAAACAGTTAGTCAAAAAACAGAGACCGATAATATTTCCGTTTGATACAGCGCATCAAATGCCAATCCTTTGAGAAACTAAAAGTTTACAAATTAAGGAATATAGTGATTTATTCTCACTCAAATACGAGAATTTTTCATATTCATGGAGCTACATCAATGAAACCGTACTTCATTGGAGAACACTGTTGCCCAAAATATTGATATTACTACGGATAAATCTTTGAAACCATCAATAATAATGAAATTATTATTGGTAATTCATGCAACAGTTTTACAGGATATGCAGAAAAATGTAAAGCTCTTAAAACGTCTTTGTTAAAACCCACAGAATGAGCAATGTTCATATTTGTTGCGACAATTGCATCGCAAAGTCCACTTCATGATGCGATTGCAATATCATTCACTTAACTCCTTGTTTTCAGCCTGATCTAATGACTTTGTAATGGGGCTGCCAAGTGTTTTTCTCTGCAATTGATCATTTGAGTTTCTTTATGGCGTAGTTTGATTTATGAACAAGTTTAGAAAATTTTAAACTTAAAAACTTTAATTAAAAAGGTCTGAAGTGAGAAGTAGCGAGGGAAATCATATCATACGAGAAATCAGTGATAGATACAAGAAGTTTGACAAGGATCTGTTGACTACATTGACTGCCCGAGTAGAAAGTTATGGTCTGAATCAACTGTAGACAACAAATGTTTTTGAGCCGTGCTTTTGAGATGAGTGAGTATTAACGTCAAGCTATTCAGCTACATGAGGGCATTTGGTGACGGACCTCGTAATTTTGAACCATGGTCAAGTGACGAGGATGACACCTTTGCTGGCACCCCATCTCAATGGGAGGACGCTTGAGCTCTCGACAGATTTAACGTGAATCGCTCCCCTATCCGGATTTTCTTCAGTGGTACTGGAATCGAACTAATGACACGCCAGCCACGACCCTTGACCACTGGCTACCGCGATCTCGTGCTTTTGAGAAAGCTGTTCCAAGTTGTGCTTTGAAGATAGCAGTTCTAAGTCATCTTTGTTGTTGATATTACTTATGCCGCCTGATAGACAGTAACATCAAATCAATGTCATCAACATTCTTCGCGGTGAAGGGCTAGATTTTTACACCGGTCGTTATCCTTAGATTTGAGCACTATGAAGGTGACAGTGCGATTTGACTCGGCTCCATCTCAATTTAGAAGTTGAACACCCTGCGGGGGGTCAAGGGCCTCCTTCATGTCTTCCCCTTCCACCCGCCTCACGAGAGGTCTTACGACTCGACGGCTATTTTGAGTACCCGCATGCCGCGAAGGCACTGTAAATTTACAAACATCCATGCCTTCTTCGGGATTCGAATCCAGGCCCTACAGTACCGCAGTCAGCGTCTAAAACCATTATACCAGATTGGCGACACAAGTGTTGTTTGAAATATATAAATGATAACCTTAGGTTAGGATTCAATTGTAGAGCACATTCAATTCTTTTAGCACATGTTTTGGTGGTTGCAAAACTTGAACTGGTTTTATTAGGTGCCCAACTCACCGAGAGCAATAAAATTATGGACATTTTCTCCAAGAAGTGCATTAGACACCCATTATCCAATTCATTGGAAATATCTTGGATATCTCATTTCATCCTTAATGAAGTTGGCTCACGTACCCGTGTCTTTGAAGTAGCCACCATTCATTTGTAGTGTTGATCCGAAATACTAGTGACATGGTCCTTTCATAGCGGACCTCATAATTTTGAGCCATGAACATCTGACGAGGAAGATACCTTAACTGAGGCACCATTCTACACCACAACTCTTCCATCCAACGGGTTTATAGTAGCGTAATAACTTGAATAACTTAATAAAAACAATGTCAACTACGACTTCACGACTATAACCACTCGGTTACGGGAACCAGGTTTATTTCCGATTACAGATTATCTTGTCATTCACACCGTGCCGATCACATGTAAAGCAAAATGCGATAAAAGTTGGGTTTTTTTACTATTTTATAATTGTTTTTTTCTCACTTTATATTATTTTATTTTTATGATTATTTGATATTAGGGATATTTTTGCACTGTTTGTTTTTAATCTCGTTTTTGAATTTAGAAATACTAAATAATTTTATCGGACTATAACCTGATATACATATATATATACATATATATATACACCTGATATACATATATATATATACATATATATATATACATATATATATGTATATATATGTATATATATATATATATTTATATATATACATATATATATATATATGTATATATATGTATATATATACATATATATATACATATATATATATATAAAATATATATATATATATATATATATATATATATATATATATATATTAACTAAATTTTACAAAAACCACAATTATCAGTGAAATTTTAGGAATATTTTTAAAAAAGCAACAAAGCAATTGCAGAAAAAAGTAACAAACTCATATTAGTAAAAGCATTACTAAAATAAATTTAATTTAGATGCCTTTATCTAGAAAATGTACCAAACGTTTAATGTTTTAGTTACTCAAAAAGTATTCATACAATATAATATATTTTAGTACATTCTCTAGAAACTAATATATATACATATATATATAAATATATATATATATATATATATATATATATATATATATATATATATATATATATATATATATATATATATATATATGATTGACATGGTTGGATGTTATGAACAAAATATGTGTATTTGATATATTAAAAATGAAATGTCGTGCAATAAGAAATGGATCACATATTCTTGATGGGATACTGTTTGGTGAGTCTTTAATGATTTACTCTATTCATTTGTGAATATACTGTATTTTTAATGATTTACTCTATTCATTTGTGAATATACTGTGTTTTTAATTTGTGAATATTCGGTTTTTAATGTGAAATTTTTAGTTTGAACTTTCAGATTTTTTAACTTGTACTTTCGATTTTTAACTTGAACTTTCGGATTTTTAACTTGAACTTTCGGATTTTTAACTTGAACTTTCGGATTATTTAACTTGAACTTTCGGATTATTTAACTTGAACTTTTGGATTTTTAACTTGAACTTTCGGATATTTTAACTTGAACTTTCGGATTTTTAACTTGAACTTTCGGATTTTTTAACTTGAACTTTCGGATTTTTAACTTGAACTTTCAGATTTTTAACTTGAACTTTCGGATTTTTAACTTGAACTTTCGGATTTTTTAACTTGAACTTTCGGATTTTTTAACTTGAACTTTCGGATTTTTAACTTGAACTTTCGGATTTTTTAACTTGAACTTTCGGATTTTTAACTTGAACTTTTTGATTTTAGATAATTTTTGATTTGAACTTTCGGATCTCAAATATTTTTGATTTGAACTTTCGGATCAGGGAATTTATTTTTTCTACCTTTACAACTATTTTGAAGATGTGTGCATAATCTTGGAAGTTTGAGGGTTCACTTATATTATGTACTAAATTGTTTTTAAATTTTAATATTGCAATATCTTTCGGAATGTGATGGCGAATAGTTTTATTTTTCAAGTATAATGATTTAATTTTAACTATTTAATTTTTTTTTCTGAAATTTGAAAATTTTCCAATTAAATTACCAAGTTGCAATAGGGGAAGGTTGGCGCCATCAAACTAGTTTAACCCACTTATCGGTCCTAAGTCCGAGATTGCACTTGGATATTTTATAAATTTTTATTTTATTTTATAATTTTTAATTTTGTTTGAAAATGATGGAACATTATCTTTTATATTCGCCATTGATATTCTGAAGTGTTTTGGTATTTTGGGATTCATATATTTCAATTTTTAAATTGATAATTGTGATTGTTTTTATATATTTAAATATATATATATATATATATATATATATATATATATATATATATATATATATATATATATATATATATATATATAATATATATATAAAATAGTTTATAATAAAGGTTCAAAAGTTTAATAGAAATACATTTGAAACATTTTGAGTTATCAGACTCGCCATGATAGATTTTGAGCAATTTAAATGTCCACTTCTGGTAGGTCAAAGGCCCAATTCCGGATTTTCTAACTTTATAAAAATGATTGTAATTTGGCCTCTAGACAGCTTAGAAACAAAGCAAAGTATATTTTGTAAATCCAAAAGATATCTCTATCCAATAAAATAAAAAACAGAAGTATCTGTCTTGATCGAATTTCGTCATGTCCAACGTGTTCGGATACCTTAAGTTGTAACAAATTTGGAATGGTATCAAATTCCTTCACTTCTCCACTGCTTGGAAAATAGTAGTTTCATTTTAAAAATATTTAGTATTTTCTGTAATAAACGTTGTGTTTTTACAAAATATTTTGCCTTAAAATATAGTTTTCCCGAATTTTCTGCAACTTTATTATAATACTCAACACGTACGATAAGGATTTTTAAGATATCTTAACTCAATAAGTTGACACATTTCTCAACAATCCTTCTTTTAAAGAAACTATTTTAGAGTCCATTTCTATAACACAATTTTGTTTAAATGATAAATTCCCATACTTAATATCTGTCAGCTTACTCTATTTTTAACCATGTCGAATAAGCATTTATTAGGTCTAATTTGTGGATGATAGAATAGTCAATGGAAAACTTAAGTTAGCTATTAGAATTTGTTTTCTAACTGGTAAAAGAAAAACAAAGGATGCATTTACAAATTGTTCAATGGAATTTGCTTAGAATTGTACAATGTAAGATTATTTGTGAAAAAATGGAAAGATTTTTTTGTAAAATTAAATAACTAAAAGTATAAAAATTATCTTATTTATTTATTTATTATTTTTTGTTGTTGTTTATCAATAATAGGTAAACAATAACTCTCGAAATTTCGACACATTTTATTTTCTATTTGCGATTTGAAAACTGCATTAATTTGTTAAACTCAAAATTAATTGAAAGGAAAAGAAGGAAAATTCACAAATCATAATTCTTAATAGCTTATGCATTTATATGATATTTAATAAATAATAGAGTAATTCAAATTTTTTTAAAATTTGCTTCATTCAATTATTGAAACAAAGAAAAAACATTTTTCAAAGAACAACTTTCAGATTTTATCTGCAAATGCATTAGTTTGTGAAAAAATAAATTGCTTTCTTTTTTCTGATGCATTTTAATAAAGAATTTTCCATTGATTCATGGTATGTAAATATATGGAAAGGAAACATTTAAAGTTTTAAAATAGTTTCACACATATATGTGTGCATCATACTTAATATAAAGTTTTTAATTTCATTGAACACAAAAAAAACTTCAGATGTTCTACAAATCTGGTAAGATATCTCTAGTACTTTAAACAATATGTGATATATGTTTTTGTAATGGACTAACAAAATATATAAGAAGTATTTGTAGCATATTATTCCAACAAAAATGAGAAGCCTCAAGATTTACGGCACCATTTTCCCACAAACTCGATTCATCCAAAAACATTGTTCTGAACTCAAATCGAAGAAATATACGAAATAAAAAGGAACATTTTTATTTATCTTTTCTCTTGGAAACATCATGTGAAGATGCAGGTGTTCTAGGGTTAACCGGCAAAAATTATATTTATTTGGAACATGAACGATAAATTTGTTTTGACAGTTGTTTGCTTACATTGCTGTATTCACTAGAAATTGTGTAATATTTGATTTGGATCTTCTGAAGGCTTATATTACTCGGTTTGTCTTTCTCCATTGTGTTTGTTTTTGTACTATAATTTAAATAAAGTAACACTTTTTAAAACATAGATATTTGTTTAAGGGTCTCTTCAAACACGAATATTGAAAGATTACTAATTCAAAGAAATAAGATACATTATTAGTTTTGTAAGTATATAAAAATTAGTTTATTTCTATCTAAGATAGAATTTAAAATAGGAGTAGAGAATATTTATACTTCTTTATTTAAAATGTGGTTGTAAAAATGCTAAGAAAAAATTAAAATAAAGTAACACTTTTTAAAACAGATGTTTGTTTAAGGGTCTCTTCAAACACTAATATTGAGAGATTACTAATTCAAAGAAATAAAGTATATTATTAGCTTTGTAAGTATATAAAAATTAGTTTATTTCTATCTAAGATAGAATTTAAAATAGGAGTAGAATATTTATACTTCTTTATTTAAAATGTGGTTGTAAAAATGCTAATAACAAATGATTGCATTGAATTATATAATTTCTAAGTAATATATTTTTTAAATTTATAACTGTGCCATTTTAAAAGATAAATGTAGCAAAAATCATTTGTTTCAATCTTTCTTTTAAAGTTAATTTATTTAACGAAAACAAATATATCTTTGACTAAAATGTATTAATTGTAACTATTTCGGAGTTTGTACACAATTGATTTTTTTCTTCTGTTAAAAGATTTTCCGAGAGCTTGCGTAAAAAAAAAGTTAAAATTGAAAATTTCTGAATACACATAGAAGCTATTTTTAATAGCAATAAACTCTTCAAAAATCAAATAAATGTATCATAAATGGACGAGCATTTCTTTGTTACTTAAATTTTGTTCAATTAGACGTTGTTAGAATTTTTCACAATATTTACACGTTTTTACATTGACTGTACAAATAGATAAAGGAGTTAGAAGATGTTTTTATTCTAGACAAAAATTTAGTTACTTATTTTTTATTTTAGTCTTCTTTGCTATTAAAAAATTTTAATTCTCGGAAGCCAGTAGAATTTGCATTCTAACAGCAATTACTTGAAAAATGAATTTCAAATTTATAAAAATAAGTACCAAAAATTCCTTTTTTAAAGTTAAATATTATTAATTCCCGTACCGTTTTCATGTATTACATTTTAAATAATACATTTATATAATATTAACAAGTAGGAATTGAAATATGGAAGTGATTCTGTGTGTTTTTTGGTTCCCGCACATTTGTTTGTAACTTCTCGATTATCATGCTTCACAGTGTATGAACAGTGAATTCATAATAGTATAATAATTCATTCGCGCGAAGAAATGAAAATTTCTTTTTTAGAATCATGATGATTTTGAGCACAGTAAAAGGAATGTTATCTGTGCGAAGAAAAAGCATTTTTTGCTTATATATATAAATCTGAGGAGTCTTTTTTTTTAAAATTAATGGATTAATAACCAAAAATCAGTAGCATCGGAAGTAATTTCATTTTTTATTTATGAAAATAACTTCTTTAGATATATTATAAATACTTTTTTGTATAGGAATTCCTAAATGAAGAACTCATTAACTGAATGTTTTAGCAAACTTGTTATTAATTATAAATTTTGAAGTTTTCCTAAGAATTAGAGGAACCAGTCATAATAAATTCATAGAAGTCTATTACATGCAAACTGTTTACTATATTCCCATAATCTAATTAAAACATTACATACATATTTTCATTATAACGTGTGTTGCCAAATTGATGGCAAGGAAAATATAGTTAACAAAAGAAATAGAGTAAAAAAATCAAGAATCAAATAAATGAATAACCAAATGTACAGAGTAGACCAATTAAATAAATATTATAATATGGAATATTAAATATTATGAAATCTGTAAAAGAGCCCAAGCCTTTTAATAACATAAATCTCGTATGTTCTCTCCCTTGACTTCACTCATACATATGTATTATACATATATCTAAGGTTTTCTGAACTACTTAGGAATTTTAAACATTATTGGGGACAGTTTTATTGATGCTATTCATTTGCTTATTAGAGAACAATTTTGAAAATTTATAACCTTAAAAGCTGTGATAACTTCATTAAAAAATATATTCATGTAAAAAACAGTGTATTTAATTGAGGTAATTTTCGGGAAAAAATACACAAGTGTGGCAGTTTGATGTCGAAGTGATTATTAGGCTTCTTGCTTTATGTATTAAATAATGGTATAAAAGAACGATGATATTTGCTAAATTCAAATTAAACAGTGATTTATATTTTTCCTTCAAAATCTAAAATAACAAAGTAAATACTGAAATACAACAAATACTGGTTATATTTACTAGGGCATTTCTTTGTAAAAATACATATTCTCCTTTGCGTAACTCTAAACGAATTAATACCGAATGTAAGAAGGCGTACTACTCTTTTTGTTTCATATTTTAACTTTCTTATAATCATTTAGGAGGAAAAGCATCATTTTACATTTAGTCTTGCAGTTTCTTCTCTATATTAAAACGTATTCCTTAAAGAAAATAGCATTTGAACAAATTCCATTTTAGAAAAAGCAGTGAGCAAAAATAATAATTAAAAACAAAAATAATAAAAATTCAAAATTTTTCTCGCATAATTGAAATTTCATAAAAGCGAAAAACAATGCACAATACATGAATAAAATTTTTCTTTACAGAAATATCTTTAATAAGAGGAAAAGACAATGCAATAATCAAAGAGATATTTTTTCTGTAAAAATATTCTACACAGTTTATTTTAAAAGACGTAGGTGTTTCCATTGCGTTTTCTTTCTTCGTTTTCAACCAATTAGAATTCCATAAACCCATAATGCACTATTAAAAACTCTGGAAATGAGCATATATCATTTTAAAGGAAAAGTAGTTCAACAATGTTATACTTTATTTATACTATGTAGGTAATGTTTATACAGTTAAAAATAGCACTATTTATATTATGTAAGTAATGATTATACAGTTAAAAATACAATTATTTATATTATGTAAATAATGATTATACAGTTAAAAATAGCATATAAATATTAAAAGAAGTAGAGATAAATAGATACATGAAAGTGTGATATAAATATAGATACAACAAATGGCTGATACAATATCTATATTATATAAACATCAGACAATTAATAGATATATTTACGCATGTATGTGTGAATGCGTTGGTGCACGAGCAGGTGAATATGCGTGCATATTTCTTTACTTGTAAATGACATCTAAAATTCGAAAAAAAAATCATTTATTTACATCAGTAGAATCTATATTCTGATTCTAAAAGATTTTACGTGTAAGTATTTTCTATAAAATACAATATAAATATTTGAATTAAAACATTATAAAATATCCTTGATTTTCAGTAATTTATTAGATTACTATTTACGCGAAACTCAAAAAATGGTAATTCTGAAAGTTTGCTTCGTTTGTATCAAAACACTTAATAGCTTTCAGGAGAAACGATCATATTGTTAGGTAGATCCGGAGTTCCAGGGTCTTATGCACATCAGTCACAACATAGAACATAGTTCTTCAAGAGCGATGAAAATTTATTTTCGAAAATCCAACCCTTCAAGTACACGATTCAACAGCAATATTCGCAAAATAAATCTCTGAAGGTCTTCATATCTTCAACAGAACTTTAACATAGTTATCAGTGTTTAAAATGCACGTATGTAAAAGATTATTCACAAGCATAGCCGAGCTAATCGTTAATCACTGTCAAGGGAAGTTTACTAATTGCTGGTTGAAACAAGACCGTCTCGTTTTGGCGAGAACCCCTCTATTTATAGATCCGGCGGAAACTTCCAGAAAGATCCGCTTGTGTCACAGAGCGTGAAATTAGTGTTTCTCCACAAATTTCTAGAAGAATCCAGAAGGTCCCGAACTCACCAACATGGTCGCCAAAGTTGCCAAATATGATGCTAACTTGCTTCTATCCCCAAGATCTCGCCAAGTTTCCATTCAATAACCATTATAACGTAAGGGACGGCGTTGCTTGTGAATAATACAATTTTAACATAAAATAAATATAACAAAGAGTAATATAAATGCATTACACATCCAAATACAAATTATTTACATTATTTACACAAAATTCGTAACAATATATAAGTACTACTATTACTACAAATTTATTTGAAAGACAACTCATTCGATATTTTTAGGCGATTAAAAATAACAAACAAGTTGATTACAGAATCGAACAGTCGAGAATTGCTTGCAGAGCTCAAGAATTTCTCATTGAAAATTTAAGTTATTCACAGAAAAAAAATTAAACGTACTTTTGCATATAAATAAATTTTTTGGCGATTGATTCATAATTTAAGCAATTTATCTAATACCTATACAATAGGATTTTTTTTATCTTCTAATGAGGGGTGGCTGCGGAAGCCTAGTAGTTATGGTCCCGAACTCGTGGTCGGTGCCTACTACGTTTGATCTACAGCAGTGCTTCACAAAACTTCTATACTTACGACCCAATTTTCTATCATAATTTTCATTGCACTCCCTCCATACAATTACAATGTATTGAATTCAATAATAATATACTTTGAGGCTATAGCTACTATACGAATTTAATTATAAACCGTATAAATTATCAAGATAAGTATTAAATTCTGAATATAATTTTACGACCTGAGTATAAAGTCACTGGTTATTATTAAACTTGTTCTTAATACTGTTAAAACTAATTATGAAATTCAATGTGCACTACTGTTACATTTATAAGTGTATTTTATGTTTTTTTTTAAAGTCATAATGTATTTTGTTTTAATACCTTTCAGTAAATGAATAATTTTTAAGTAATATTTCTTTCGATTTATCTCTATATACTAGCGCCTCCAAGGTGGTTGCGCCCCACAGTGTGAGAAACACTGGTCTTCAGTGCCACTAAAGACTTTCTGTAGTGAGAGGATGATGCAAATTAAATATATGTTGAAGCTAAAACTCATGGTGTGGTACTATTGTTCATTTACAGTGTAGCCCTCCTGTTGATTTACAGTGCGACATGGTGTGGCACTCGGAGAAGGGATGCCAACTCAGGTGTTGTCCTCAACACTTGAAGTGCAAAATTATGAGGTCCATCGCTAATAACCCTCATGTTGCTTTACAGTGCGACATGGTGTGGTGCTCGGAGAAGGGATGCAAACTCCGGTGTTGTCCTCAACACTTGAAGTGCAAAATTATGAGGTATATCGCTAATAGCCCTCATGTTGCTTTACAGTGCGACATGGGGTGGTACTCGGAGAAGGGATGCAAACTCAGGTGTTGTCCTAAAAACTTGAAGTGCAAAATTATGAGGTCCATCGCTAATAGCCCTCATGTTGCTTTACAGTGCGACATGGTGTGGTACTCGGAGAAGGGATGCCAACTCAGGTGTTGTCCTCAACACTTGAAGTGCAAAATTATGAGATCCATGGCTAATAACCCTCATGTTGCTTTACAGTGCGACATGGTGTGGTACTCGGAGAAGAGATGCCAACTCAGGTGTTGTCCTCAACACTTGAAGTGCAAAATTATGAGGTCCATCACTAATAACCCTCATGTTGCTTTACAGTGCGACATGGTGTGGTGCTCGGAGAAGAGATGCCAACTCAGGTGTTGTCCTCAACACTTCAAGTGCAAAATTATGAGGTCCATCGCTAACAGCCCTCATGTTGCTTTACAGTGCGACATGGTGTGGTGCTCGGAGAAGGGATGCCAACTCCGGTGTTGTGCTCAACACTTGAAGTGCAAAATTATGAGGTCCATCGCTAATAGCCATTATGTTACTTTACAGTGCGACATGGTGTGGTACTCGGAGAAGTGATGCAAACTCCGGTGTTGTCCTCAACACTTGAAGTGCAAAATTATGAGGTCCATCGCTAATAGCCCTCATGTTGCTTTACAGTGCAACATGGTGTGGTACTCGGAGAAGGGATGCAAACTCCGGTGTTGTCCTCAACACTTGAAGTGCAAAATTATGAGGTCCATCGCTAATAGCCCTCATGTTGCTTTACAGTGCGACATGGTGTGGTACTCGGAGAAGGGATGCCAACTCCGGTGTTGTCCTCAACACTTGAAGTGCAAAATTATGAGGTCCATCGCTAATAGCCCTCATGTTGCTTTACAGTGCGACATGGTGTGGTATTCGGAGAAGGGATGCCAACGCAGGTGTTGTCCTCAACACTTGAAGTGCAAAATTATGAGGTCCATCGCTAATAACACTCATGTTGCTTTACAGTGCGACATGGTGTGGTACTCGGAGAAGAGATGCCAACTCAGGTGTTGTCCTCTACACTTGAAGTGCAAAATTATGAGGTCCATTGCTAATAGCCCTCATGTTGCTTTACAGTGCGACATGGTGTGGTACTCGGAGAAGGGATGCCAACTCAGGTGTTGTCCTAAACACTTGAAGTGCAAAATTATGAGGTCCATCGCTAATAACCCTCATGTTGCTTTACAGTGCGACATGGTGTGGTACTCGGAGAAGAGATACCAACTCAGGTGTTGTCCTAAACACTTGAAGTGCAAAATTATGAGGTCCATCGCTAATAGCCCTCATGTTGCTTTACAGTGCGAAGTTAATACACACTCCCTCTTTTAATTAGGGAAAGGAAAGGAGCCATATAATGTCTGAACGACCCCTTCAAGCGCATCCAGCCAGTGCCAATGAAGGTGCATAATGAATTTCGAATATCGTATTTATCCACACAATTTGCTCCTAATATTCAGCCTTCTCTCGATAAACTGCGACCGCCGCTCAATGACGGCAGATGAGAGAGAGAAAATAAAACTCCTGCGCTTTTTATCTCGATTCGAAATTAAGACGGAAACTCCCTTTTAATCCCGAAAGTTATTCTCGGAGAATTTTTGAAGGGATTATAGGGAATTCTTTTAAAGGGATGGGTGTGTTTTATCTCGGGAAGAAGGGAGTGCATTTTTCTTTTTCTTTCACCGATAATAAGGGGTAGTTTTTGTATTCCTTAAGACGATATTGACGCACACGATTCATTATGGTAAAAAATAAACTCTAATGTGGTGTAAATAAGAAATATTAAAGCACGCCAGAATTCTGATATGTGACGTTTCGGTTTTTTAATACACCTTAAAATGAGTAATATACAGTTGTTTTTTACCTTCCGTCTATATTTTCTTCCTCCTTTTCAGACGTCTCAAGGGTTTTAACTTTTTCTAGAAGGTTAAAAATATAACCAGTATTCAAATGTATATAACTTTTGAAATTGAAATTAAATTATTCGAATCTTTTACACATTATTTATAAAGGAATGGGGCTTCAGAAAAGCGTAAAATGTTTAAAATATAATCATAATTTAAAAAGTTACAAGCATATGAAAATAAGAAACGGTTCTATAAAAAATATTAATTAAGTTTTATGTTACGCATGCTATTTTCTAAATTAGTAGCTTCAATGACTAGCAGTGCATTGATTTATAAAGTTTAATGCATCCTTATTACACTGTAGTATTTTTAAATAAATGTAATATTAAAGTATATTTTTAAATACATAAAAAAATACATTTTTAAAATTTTTTAAAAAAGTCAATAGTTTTCAATTATTTTGAAATACAAAAGATATATTCTTAAATTAAGAAAGGTTTAAAGAGCATGATGCTCCTTTTTTAAATCTATTAAGTTTTAAACATGAAATGGACTACTATTTTAGAAAATATAATGCGCAACAAAAAAAAATTACTTAATATTTTTAGTACAAAATTATTCCTTATTTCCATATGCTTATAATTTTTAAATAATGATTATATTTAAAACATTTTTTACTTTTTTAAAACCATTATTCTTTTCAAATAAAGTGCAAAAGATTCGAATTATTTAATTTAAATTTAAAAGAATTATACCTGTTTGAAAGTTGTACATATTTTCACTCCCTGAGACAAAATTACCTTCCCTGAGACCCCTTACATGGATCCATATTTTTGAGGTTACTGACTTTAATGAAAATTTTCTGAATTTATATATAAAAATAGTTAAAACGTTTTTGGTAATTGACAATTTTGTTAAAAATTCAAATTCACATTCTGTGTACCTCATGTCTCTGTCCAGGCAACTGTACTTTATAGATATTCATTCATATGCTTATTTTACAAATATAATACCGGTGTAAGATTAATATTATTATGAATCTAAAAATAATTAAGACATAACCATTACACACTCATGTCCATAAATTAAGAATAATGAAGATCAGGCAAAGAAAGAGACAGAAGCAAAACAAATTTGAATTATTTGTAAAATCTAATTATTAAACAAAAGGTAAAGCGCAAAAAAGATGCTATATGTTTGACATAATAATTAAAAATTGCCGTTTTTACTCCCTGGAGCAAATTTCAAAAAAGAACCTATTTACAAAAAACAGTATAACATGGTTAGTATGATGGTTAATGCGGAGTACGTCTCATGGAAGATGTAATACAACACCTAGGCATGCTGACTATCAAATTATCAATCTGAGTTTGGGGAATATTACACCACTCATCAAGCAATGCCCTCCGTAATTCAGGTAGACGGGTGGGAGGGGGTAGATGGGCTGCAATTCGTCGGCCCAGCATATCCCACACATGCTCTATTGGATTCAAGTCCAGTGAGTATGCTGACCAATCCATACGGGTGATATCCTCCGATTGAAGGCATTCGTCTACAATGTTTGCAGGGTGAGGACGGGCGTTTCCATCCATAAACTGAAATTCAGCACTCATGGCGCACCGAAACAAACGTACATGTTGTTCCAGAATGACATCCCGATAGATGTGGCCTGTCATCGTTACACTCTGAACATGCAGGTCAGTTTTGGAACCAAAAATAATTCCTCCCCAAACGAGCCATCCTGCACCACCGTAACGGTGACGTTCAATGGTGTTCTTTTGGTGGTAACAGGTACCTGGTGCTCTCCATGTTAAAGTCCGGCGAGAATCAGACTGTAAACTAAACCTGGATTCGTCGGAAAACATCACAAAAGACCACTGTTGTGGTGTCTACAATGCATACTCTCTACTGCAGGTTAATCGCAGGCGACAATGAGTTGCTGTAAGTGGAACACATCTCACAGTCCTACGAGCATATAGACCAATGTGCCCTAAGCGTCTGTACACGGTTTAACTTGAAACTGTCATACCGGTAGCTGAAGAGAGCTGACGAGACAGGTCTGAGGCTGTGTTCCGTCTGTTTCTTTTGGCAGTAACTGCCAAATATACCGGTCCTAATTCTGCGTTGTAACTCGGGGGGCGACATGTGCTGTAACATCTACTCACATTACCATCATCTTGGAATCGTTGCCAAAGCCTGGGGATGACACTCTGGGCGAATCCAAGTTCCTCGGATACTTCCAGCTGGGTACGTCTACATTCCGGTCGTCCAATAATTCTACCGCGTAAAAAATCACCCAAATGCTTCCTTTGTGCCATAACTATGCGGTTGTTGCACTTAAAGGCTTTTAAAGCGCTTGTGAACAATTTTACTTCTTTGCCACCATTCCTTATATACCCCTCTTTTACACTCTCGTCATTGTGATGTACTATCCGCGCCATCTGGAGGTTTCATGTAATTTGCTTATTCTTCTTCAAGATTTAAGGGAAAATTCTACAGGTGAAATTTTTATTTTAGAGTTCAATATCTGTGTGATTCTGAGTTATCCTTAATTTATGGACATGAGTGCATTTAGCCCTAACGATATTCAGGGACGTCTTAATACTTCTTGAGGCCATGTAACCCTACGCAAAAGTAGGCCCTTGGCCCCTACACAAATATAGACCCCACCTGTGACTCTTAAAAGTAGACTGTGCACATCATACGTTGTCAAATACTCGTACAAACTACAACCCGAAACAAATAAATGTGCATAACTTATAATTGCACAAAGCCACTTCACTGACAGCCGCCTTTTGACTGAATGAGTAATGATAGTGTATTGTTTTCGGCTAAGTTTATACGTGGACGATGGTCATCACATGTAGCCAGTTGACATATTACTCAAAATTTCCAGATTTTCTGAGAATACAACTGGAAAAAACATTTGACCAATGAAATTATTCAAGTACTGATCTTATTAAGACTGAGCTGAAAACGCGAGACGAGGCCCTTATTAAGGTTGAGGCTCAGGGCCCGGGGTCAGTTGGCACATGCATTAAGACGTCTCTGACGATATTTTTTGTTAAAATAATATTTTCTAAAAATACAACATTTAGTATATGAAAAAAAATCTCTCATTCGCTTAAAAAAAATTAAAATAATACTTTTGAAATAGTACAGGTCAGTAAATATTAATTATTTGAAATTAATTAATTTGTTTTATAATATGTTTCATTTATACGCTTGTACTTTATGTTGCACTCATATTTTTTTGTTAACACCAGGAATGATCTCTGTATACAAACTTTAAGGTGTCCAACTACGCTAAAATCGTGATTTTTTTTTCAAAATTGATACTTTTTATGTGTGTGTAATGATTTTATTTTAAAGGTCATCTTATTAGCTTTATAAAAATACTAAGCCTTTTGTTTTCCATTCACTACAACAAGAACTACAAGTGTTTTAGTAAAATGAGATGCCAGTATCTTAAGCAAGATGTCATACTTTAAAATGAGTTTTAATCGAAATTTATTTTTCTGAAATTGCTCAAACGGGGTCAGCAATTGCTCAAAAAGTTTAGAAAATAATCAACTGAATTTTTTTGTTTATGCTTTGTATAATAGTAGAATTGTTTTAACTTTTTTTTCAGATTTATCAATCAATGCTTTTTTACAGAATTCACAGAACCTTAAGGTTTCCGACTACTTGCGACAACTTTTTTTTGAAAAAATGAAATATGAGGATTTTTTTGTGATTTTTAGATTTATTTAGTATATTTTAAGGAAAAAATCTTAAAATTGAAAGCAGAAAAAAAATTTATTATTATTAAAATGAGAAAAAAACTGGTAAAAATGTACAAAAAATTACATAAACGGGACCCGCTCTGTACAAAATTTTTATGAGAAAATTCTTAATTTTTCAATTTTGATGTGTTACTTTATTATTCGTGTTTGAAATGACCTTCAGGATAAGAGATATTTCAATTTTTACAAAACCTAGAGCACTTTATCTTAGTGATTATACGAAATTGCTTAAAAAGAAAGTGATTATATCCACATAAAGGACTGTAAATTTTAAAATAAAGCAGCGATTGATAAATCTGAAGATCAAAACACTTCTACTGTTATACATAACATACACAAAAAATTTCAGCAAATTATTTTCAAAACTTTTTGAGCAATCGCTGTCCCCGTTTGAACTTTTCGCAAAAAATACATTTCGAGTAGAACGCATTTTAAAGTTTGTCATCTTGTGTAAAGTTATGACATCTGCTTTTACTAAAGCACTTGTAATTTTTGTTCTAGTGATTGGAAAATAAAAAAACTTGGTATTTTTTTTAAGCTTATATGATGGCCTATAAAATAAAATCACAAAAATTTTTTGTCAATTTTTGAAAGAAATCATGATTTTAGGGTAGTCGGATATCTTAAGTGAATATAATCAATTTTTTATAGCAATTTCCAATAATCACTAAGATAAAGAGTTTGCTAGGTTTTCTAAAAATTAAAATACCTCTTATTCTGAAGTTCATTTCAAAATATAATATTAAAGCAACACATCAAAATTAGAAAAATTGAAAATTTGTCCATAAATTTTTGCACAGAATGGGCCCCGTTTATGTATTTTTTGGTAAATTTTTACCTTTTTTTTCTGCTTCAGTAATAATAATTTATTTTTCTCTTTTCATTTTAGCATATTTCTCTTAAAATGTGAACTAATTAAATTTAAAAACCAGAAAAAATCCTCTTATCTCGATTTTTTTAAAGTTGTAAATAGTCGGATACATTAGATTGATATAATTTGCGAAAAATAATCTCGTCCTTTTAAATTGATTTTAAATTAAATAAACAAATGTAAGTTTTCGGAATATTTCTAACCTTAAAATAAGGGTTACCTCTTTTATTTCTAAAATTTTTAAAAATATTTTCTTTAAATTGACTTTGAAAACTTATTTCTATCAAAACAAATATTTATATAGAACTTTTTTGAAAACAAACCACATTCCTCTTACTCAGAACCATAAGCTATGAAAGATTTGCGGATGCATAATGCAATATGGTGGACTGACTCTCTTCAAGCCGGAATCATATACGTTCGGATTAGCTCAGATAAAACTATAGGAACACGAAGCCAACAAGAGAAAAGAAATGATAAAAGTTTTTTCTGATTTAGTTTGTGTTGTAGATAGAGTTTCCTATACTAAAGAAATAATAAACGTTGAAGGTATATTTTTGTTTTACAGAATTAAAATCAGACTCTATCTCACACACACACACACACACATATATATATATATATAAAAGAAATATGTATTACATATCAAAAACAAGAAATAATAGATAAAGAACATAACAAGAAATAGCGTAATAAAAATATAAAAGCTGAACATGAAGAACAAAATTATAGAGAAATAAAAAAAACTACAAAAAAGAAGAACCTAGCGAGTCAGAAAGAAATTTCGGACTTAGGACCGAATAAGTGGGGTTAAACTAGTTTGAAGGCGCCAAACTTGCCCCTTTGCAACTCGGTAGGGAAACCAAATAAAGTAAAATAAACAAAACTTCAGAGTATGGATAACTCAGAGAGCATGATAAAACCACTCACTACTATTATGTAACAAACTCTCCCAGACTCTTAAGAAAAATGCTAAAACAATTACATAAGAAAAGTATCTTTCAAAAAATAATTTAACAAAATTTATTTACTCACAAAGCTTTTACGAAGAGAATCAAGCGTCTTGCCATTAATGAAAATCAATTATTCACCAAGTTAAAAAATTCGAAATACATAAACACATCTTTTGAGCTGACTTTTAAACCAGCCAGAAAAGACAGGTATAAAATGACGACAATCAAATATGGTAAAATTTGAATTGGTTGATTGTCAAAAATGTAAATTTGCTAGGCTCTAATTTGGTTGGTTGTCAACAATGTGTAAGATGTTCAAGATATATATATATATATATATATATATATATATATATATATATATATATATATATATATATATATATATAAAATGGTGTTTTTTAGAGGTATAGAAATTTAAATTGCAATAAAACAACGATGTATTATTCGATTGACATAATTTTTTTTATTTGAAAGGTAATCGTGTGGCATTACATTTTAAGTATGATTTCTGGCATATGACTGCCACGGCTAGCTCGGTTGTAGTCCAATCTGGACGTCCAATTTTCGATGACTTTTTCCAACATTTGTGGCCGTATATCGGCAATAACACGGCGAACGTTGTCTTCCAAATGGTAAAGCGTTTGTGGCTTATCCGCATAGACCAATGACTTTACATAGCCCCACAGAAAATAGTCTAGTGGTGTTAAATCACAAGATCTTGGAGGCCAATTCACAGGTCCAAAACGTGAAATTAGGCGGTCACCAAACGTGTCTTTCAATAAATCGATTGTGGCACGAGCTGTGTGACATGTTGCGCTGTCTTGTTGTAACCGCAGCTCCTGGACATCATGATTGTTCAATTCAGGAATGAAAAAGTTAGTAATCATGGCTCTATACCGATCACCATTGACTGTAACCTTGTGGCCTTCATCGTTTTTGAAGAAGTACGGACCAATGATTCCACCAGCCCATAAAGCGCACCAAACAGTCAGTTTCTCTGGATGTAACGGTGTTTCGACATACACTTGTGGATTAGCTTCACTCCAAATGCGACAGTTTTGTTTGTTGACGTATCCATTCAACCAGACGTGCGCTCGTCGCTAAACAAAATTCGCTTATGAAAATCGGGATCAACGACAATTATTTTCGTAATAAAATTGCACAATTTGAAAGCGTTGTTCAGGCGTGGGTCTATTCATGATGAATTGCCAAACCAAACTGAGAATAAATCACTTGACAGCTGTTAAATCGGACGCCATCTTGGAAAGTAATGCCAACTTAAACTTCTATACCTGGAAAAAAAACACTCTCTACATATATATATATATATATATATATATATATATATATATATATATATATATATATATATATGTGTGTGTGTGTGTGTGTGTCTATGTGTGTGTGTGTCTATGTGTGTGTGTGTGTCTATGTGTGTGTGTGTGTCTATGTGTGTGTGTGTCTATATGTGTGTGTGTGTGTCTATGTGTGTGTGTGTCTATGTGTGTGTGTGTGTCTATGTGTGTGTGTGTGTCTATGTGTGTGTGTGTGTGTCTATGCGTGTGTGTGTCTATATATATGTGTGTGTATGTGTGTACTGTCGGACTTCTTTATAAAGAAGCTGCTTAAGCAAAAAAAAAAAAAAAAAGTAAAGCCCTAGTGTAGCTGAACAGTGCGACGTTAATATTCAATCAATCCATCAATCAACCCGGAAAAAAGTTCGTTACATGGAAAATTCGTTACATAGAGGTTCATTTTTTTTAATATACTTTATAAACCACATAAAAGAATTAAATCACAAACACTACGTAATAAAAAAGTATTTATCCATGCTTTTTTAAAATCAATATATATTTATTTTATATTTCTTACCCATCAAAAAAGAAAGGAAAACAAGAAAAAGAGTGTCCAAGAATTATCAGTATTTTCAATATTAAAAAAATAATGCTATACTAAAATTAAGGATATTTTACAATTTAAAGCGTACAAGTAATATTAATTATACCTTATTTTATAATTAGAACACGTGGAGACGGGACAGCTCCACTGAGGGTGAAAGAGGATATCGAAGATGTTTCTAGTGAACTGCGGAATCGGAGTTAAATGTTTCACTTCTTGGATGAAACGTCCAGAACTCTATTGCTCTCGGAGAGGTAGGATCTAATAAAACAAGTTCAAGATTTATGGTATCCGTAAAATTTGTTAAATAGAGAATAACTTGAAATTTTTTCAGTAATACTTTAAAAAAAAAGGGAGAACAAAAATTGAATCACAAAAGAAAAAGTTCGTTTTATAGAAAATGCACTTTGCTATAGAGAGGTTATTTCACCAAGAAAATCGGGAAGTGTTCAAGGTTCCAGGAAAAATCTTCGCTATATAGAGATTCATTGAATAGAGGTTTGACTGTATCTATCTATCTATCTATCTATCTATCTATCTATCTATCTATCTATCTATCTATATATATATATATATATATATATATATATAGTAGAAATTAAACCCTAAACAGATTAGAAGACTATATGTATGAAATTAATACATTATTTTAATAATTTAAAAATCCTACCCTAAAATCATGAGTTGCTTCAAAAATTGACGATTTCTTTAAGAATGTATTTTATGCATCATCTTTTTAGAGCTTTATAAAATACCAAATTTTATATTTTCCACTCACCAGATTTAGTAAAAGCAGATACCATAACTTTAAAGAAGATGCCTGATTTTAAAATGCGTTTTTCTAAAAAATTTATTTTTCGAAAATGCTGAAACGTTGTAAAAATAATTAACTGAAATGTTTTGTATGTGATCCATGTGTGTAATAGTAGTTTTAACTTCAGATATATCAATCAATGTTTTATTTCAAAACTTACAGCCTCAGATGTGATTATAATCACCGCTTTTTTCAAGTAATTTCATATAATAACTCAGATAAGGTTCTCTAGTTTCTGTAAAAATTAAAATATCTCTTTTCTTAAGTGTTATTTCAAAACTGAATTGCAAAGCAACACAGCAAAATTGAAAAATTGAAAATTAGTTCATAAACTTTTTTGTACAAAATAGGCGCAATTTATGTTATTTTTTGTAAGTTTTTACCATTTTTTTCCAATTTTAACAACAATTTTTTTCTCTTTTTAATTTTAGCTTTTTTTCGCCTTAAATGTATTAAATAAATCTAAAAATAAGAATGGAAAAATTTCTATGTCTCCGTTTTTTGTAAAAATAAGTTGTCGCAAGTAGTCGGATACCTCAATTAATTTAAAAAGAGAACCTATAGACGAAACATTTCGAGATTTTTAATAATTTATTCGAATATTACATAAATGTACTAAGCACATACATATTCAAAATTATTACAATTGAATCATAAGAATAATAGCATTGAACACAGCCCAACACTCAAGATATCCAAATTCCATTTAAAAAAAGACATTGGTTTTTAATATATCTATATATCTTCAGAGATTTGAATAACATATGTGTCCCAAAACATGTAGAAAAATCTGCTACCAGATACTTGAATATACAGTGGGCCACAAAAATGTTCAAACACTTGCAATTTTCATTAAAATGCAACGTTTTTGACTAATAAAAATTAATATGTTGGAATTGGAATTTTTAATGAAATCTATAACTTGTTCTTAATGGAATGATATAATCAATTTTTTTTTAAAAAAAGTATAGCTATCTTTTTAAACAGCTAATAATCAAAAAGCTACTAAAAATTTCGCCACAAAAGTCTTCGTACACTTAACAAAAATCTCACCATAGCGTTAAATATTGTATTTCTTTCTTAATTTAGTACTTAGTAGGATATCTTGTAGTTTCCACTACAGCTTTTATTCGTCATGGAATAGATTTAATCAGTTTTTTTTTCTGCACCGATTTTCAACCATTCTTTTATGATTATTGTTTTTACTTCACATTATGAGCTCATACGCCATGTTTTCTTCATTTAAAATCAAAATATCTCCAAATATATTTTAATGGGCTAAATAAAGCAATTGAGGAGGCTTTGCAGAATTTGTAAGTTATAGAGATACCAGTGACGTACATTGAGAGCAGTGCTCTTGGCGTCATTATCCTGTTAAAAAATGAAGTCGTCTCCTATATCCAAATTTTAGGCGGATAATTTAAAATTTCCTTTAAAATATTTAAATAGAGCTCCAAAATAACAAATTACCTAATTCTGAGGCCGATTTCCACCCTCATGAAAGAACACTTCCTCCTCAATGCTCCATTCATCAAACTACATTCTTGGGATTAAGTTTCAGAAAATACAACATTGACAGTAAATTGATATGGATGACAGAAAATTCAACATTTCTTATTCCGATGGGGATATAATAGCTTGTAATTGAAAACAAATGAGGAGTTTGATCCCATGCATTCATGTGGAGCAAAAAAAAAAAAAAAAAAAAAAAAACTCTATCACATCCATGCTGCAGTATGGAGGAGGAGATGTTCTTGCGTGGGGGTGTAAATCGGCTTCAGAATTAGGTAATTTGGTATTTTTTGTGGTATTATGAATCATGAGCTTTATTTAAATATTTTAAAAAGAAATTTTAAATTATCCGCTCAAAATGTAGATATAGGAGACAACTTCATTCTTAACAGGATAATGACGCCTAGCACACTGCTCTCAATGTAAGTCACTGGTATCTCTATAACTGTCCCAAAATTCTGAAAAACCTCCTCAATCACTTTATTTACCTCAGTAAAACATATTTGGAGAGATTTCGATTTTAAAAAAAGAAAAGATGACAGATGAGCTCATAGTGTGAAGTAAAAACAATAATCATAGAATAATGGTCGAAAATCGATACAGAAATTACAAAAAAAAAAACTGATTAAATCTATACCAAGACGTTTAACAGTTGTTGTGGGCACTAAAATATATCCTACTAAGTACTAAATTAAGAAAGAAATGCAATATTTAAATGTATGTTGAGATTTTTTTAAGTGTACGAAGACTTTTGTGGCGTAATTTTTTATTAGCTTTTTAAATATTAATTCCTTAAAAAAATAGTTTTACTATTTTTAAAAACTCTTGATTATGACATTCCATTAAGAACAAGTTTTAGATATCACTAAAAAATTACAATTCCTATATATAATTTTAAATTAGTCGAAAACATTAAATTTTTTTGAAAATTGCAAGTGTACGAACACTTTTGTGGCCCATTGTATATTCAAAGCAGGTAGAAAAACATTTTTGCCAATTACTTGAATGCCGCTACACTTAAATAAACAAATGAAATAAATGCAAATGAAATAATTTCAGACATGAAACAAATGCAAAAAATTCTAAGACCTATTGAATTATTTTTAATTTAGTTCACACAAAGTGAGAAACAATTCTATAATACAGAACAAAGAAATGTTAAACCAAAACAAATACAATAAATGGTTTAGAAAAAGAATTCTAAATATTTTAAATATTTAGATTTCTTCTTCTAAACTATTTATTGTATTTGAACAAAATACTTCCAAAATTAAGCATCAAATGTTAAATGCTGTTTTTTAAAATCAATTACATTATAACCATAAATAAGAACTACGCCATCGTTTCCTACTTGATGATGTTTATTTTATATATTTTTTTTAATTAACTGAAGGAGTTAAAATATTTAAACGAATACAGAACTATATAAGTATGTTCTGGTCGGGAATTGTTAGGTATTCATTAGGAAATAGGTTCTTTGAAATTAGAAGCATAATATGTGACTGAGAAATTCGGAAATGCATTAATTAAATTCATGAAATAGATTGCAAAATATATATTTAAAGCAATCAAAACAATTAAAATGAAAATGCAGCTTTTCAAAATTTCTATTTTGAGGACCGCCATAAATGTTGCATAATTATTTCATGAAAAACAGTTGTAAAAAAACGTATTGTTTAAGTGTAAATAATATGTTCTTATTCAAATATCATTTGTATGCATTTTATAAAAACTCATGGGTTCTATTTCTCTTTGAGAATTTTGCCGGCCGGTGTCATGTTCAAAATGGTAAAATAATCACAACAATATTTAGTCCCAATATTTGATCTTCCTAAGGGACACGTAACAAAAACAATTAGATCAATTCGATTCAGTTCGATTGAAAATACTTAGTTCGTCGTTCTTTCTCCACCCGAGCACGTTTTTCTTACACCGGTTTTCTGGTCTTTGCTGCTCTCCTTCCGTCTAGTCCGGTTCAGGCAACCTTTTTCTCTCGTTGCCCATGTTTAATCCGTTGCCAGATCTCTCATATATGCATGACCTGTTTCCAGGTGCAGGTGTTAGATCCTTACACTATATTGTTAATTATGTGCATACAAATTCATAAATGATCCTCATGGATGAATTCATTATTAATATAATGATGTGAGCATCATTATATTTTTTTAAAAAAATCCTCATATTTATTGAATAATTTTGATAGAAAAAGAATTAAATAAACACTTTTGATTCATTGATTCTTGGTTAACTTTAAATGCGTGTTAACTGATATAATACCTTACAACCAAACGATACTAAATTTGATAGGATCGGGTTTCTGAGAATACAGTTTAATCTAATGCTCCTAAAACTTTCGATATTTGCGACCCAATTTTCAAACATAATTTTCATCACGTCACCCCCCCCCTCCACCATACAATTATAATTTATTGAATGCAATAATAAAGTACTTTGACATTAAAGCTACGATTCGACCTTACTTTTAAACCATAAAAATTATCATGATAAGTTATAAATTATATATATATTACTTTTAAGTAACATATACTTTTAGTAATTTACTTTTAAGTTATATGATAAGTATTAAGTTACTTTTTTTACCCCTTTCTAATTTGTAAATTAGAACAGATTGCTATACATATGCAACGTGTGTTTTACTTTTTATTATGTCAGAATGTTTTTTTTTTGTTGCTTTCTGTGAGTAAATCAACAATTTTTTTAAAATAATCTCTTATGTTCGATATGCTACGTCCTCCACGTAGAGTTATCATGGTCGCCTCTCTAGGAGAACATGTCCCACAGTTTGACAAACGCTGGTCTAACCTAAAACTAAGTCATGCCATGATATTTCAAGATGCCCGCAATATATATGTCTTACCTCAAAATTAGGATTATGAGATAATTGTGGGTTAAACATTTCCGAGTGACAAATTGCCTAATCAAAGTTCAGGTACAATTCCCTGATACTTTTGATAAGAATTGGTCTTGTGGGAGGAAGCGCTTAGAATTTTTTATAATAAATATACTGGGTGACAATCAATGATCAATAAGTATTAGAGTAATAAATTTAAATGGAATAATATACATTAATACTCAGAGAAAAGATGAAGAAAAACAATTATTCTGCAAAGTACAAGAAATGGATTTTGGAAGATCCTTGGGATTCCATCGAGTACCGGAAAAGTATTGTGGAAGGATACAGGAATAAGAATCATATAACTTTCCGAAAAGAGAAGTTAATTTTAGAATTGTTTGAATAAGACGATCCCACTACGATAAACTCAATTTATAGATGAACAAGGCAAATACTAACAATTGTAAGAATAAGTCAGGTACTGTCAGTCACAGTATTTCTTTAATAGGAAGCCGTCATCTGAGATAAAGCTTAGTTGTTGACTGGGCTGATAGCAAAAGATTCACCTTCGTAGTGGTACCACAATTGGATTCATCAGAGTTCAGAGATAATCGCAACACTCGAAGAATAGCTTTCTTCAGCAATGGGAATTGAAATCAGTTTTAAGATATGAGGACTCAAAAAAAATTGACATGGCTATATTTGAATAAATGCAAATTATATTCCGCAAGAAAAATTGGACATCCACCAAAAAAAGCTATAATACGTATTTATCACTAAACATTAGTATAAAACTGGCTCTTATTTTATACGAAACATGATAGGTTTCTTAAAGCCCAAAATTAATTGGCGCTATGAAAACGCAGATATGTAAAGGTGTACTGGTGCTTACGCCCACACACTCCAGAGTGAGGCATAATGAACAAAGGTATGCGGTTTGTTGCGAGCTTACCATATTATTAAGTATTTTAACTAGCGTATAATAATAGTATACTTTAAAAGTGTGGAAGTGAATGATTTTGAGAAGTGACCGCGTTATTTCATCCTGACCTTTAAAACACGAACGTGAAATCACTATGAACACCGGGTTCCAGTGAGTCTATAACAGGTTATTGCAGAACTACAAATAAAAGTTTTGTGGAATTACCTAGAAATACTGTTTTGAAATATATTAAGCACCAAACGAAGCGTTGCTACATGTTTACGCAAATATTTGATACGGTTGAAATATTTTTTCAGACTTCATTCAATAGCTTCGCAAATGTGATAAAACTTGCTTATAAATTACTTGGACTTTACAGAAATAAATTAGTGGGCAATATGCAGAAATAATTTAGCTGTCATTTAGAAGAAATCTAAATGGTTTTTTTTTTTTTTGTTCTCTATTAAACATCAAGTAGCACAATTCCAGAACACAAAAATAAAAAACGATCGTATGATATATGTTCGAAATTAATAAAAGAGAAAAATGAATCAGAGAAAAAAGAACGAGAAAATTCGCTTCCTTCTACATACCTCGCATCTTTACTTAAAGCAGTCGAAAGGGGGAAGTCCGTACTCTTTAAGGAGGCTCGTAAATTTTTACCCACGAAGAGGTCCGTAAATTGCCGTAAGTTTTTAATATTCTCCGGACAGAAATTTCGTATAAATTCTCTCTCCGCGCAACTCTCGGAGAACCTTAATTCCTTCGTTAACTTTAATAGGGCGGGGAATGTGCAATGAAAGTGGGGAGGGAGGAAAGCCCAGTTTTCCCGATTTACGACAAGAAGAGGGAGAGGGGGCATGTTATGAAAGATTAAGCAAAACGGGAAATATGCAGCGGAAAGGATTAGAACCTTTGGAGAGAGAACGAGTGTGGCTTCGTTGCCAGTCGGAGCAAGTGGATTGTGTGCATAATTAAAAGGTACGGAGAGGTGAAGTGAAGAGGGAGGAGACGTTTCTCGGGATATGGGGGAGAAGGGATAAATCTGTCTCGTTGCGTGTCCAGACACCTGGAAGCCATAAAGTGTGTTTTGAAAAGGCTTATTACTCCAACGAAAGAAATGTTTCGAGGGTATTTGACCACAATGGAGCATTAGAACAAAAATGGCGTCATGAAGCGAATTAGTTTGGTAAAGTTTTACCTTTATTTGCCTAATAATTCTCTGTACTTTCGGTGAAGTTATATCGATTTCTAAAATTTGTATAGTTAAATATTCCTACGAAACTTGAACTCGATTTTGGTAAAATTGGAGGACACATTATTTCACATATTCTTCATCTATAGTTAATGCAAATGTCTCCGACTTTGAATGTATTGCAAAGTAGAAAGTTATTCTAATAATATTAATAAATATGTATAATTTATTCCATATATATATATATATATATATATATATATATATATATATATATATATATATAAGTAAATCCTTTATCACACTGCTTCAAATTTTGAGACATTTAAATTAAGAATAATTAAAATGCTTCAATTATTAATATTACGTAAAATTTGGCGTATAACACGCACTTTTAACATATGGAGTAAGAACGAAATTAGCAAGTGCGTGTTATACGCCGGGTATAAAAAGGATACCTTCAAAAATTAAAAAAAAATAGAGGAGCATAAGTTAACTTAGCCTTCCTCATAGATCAAAGTATTATTTGTTTAATAAAAATGACATACCTAAAATGGACTTAAAGAGTGTTGCTATTCTAAAAGTATACTTTTTTTTCAAAATACTGGGATTATACCATGAATAAATAACTTCAAAAAATAAGAGCATTGAGCATGCACATTTCAGGTTCCTTACTAAAAGAGAGGGTGCAAGTTATACGGTGAACATAACTAAAAATTAAAAAATGCGGCTGGAAAATGTAGGTGCACATTATACGCTGGAATGTAAGGTAATTTTAAAAACTTTATAGCAACTCTTTTAGATTATAGCATAGAGGAAATGTGAAGCACAACAGTTGAATACAACTGATTTTTTTATCAGAAATGATTGAATACTAATATATCACTTTATCTTCACGTTAATTGAATGCAAAGTATTACATCAGCACATTAAGGAATTTTTCTACCCTAAATTAGAGTTTCCTCAGTTTGGATAATTCATGAACATTAATCTAGTTCGTATATAGAACGTACAAATATTTGAAAAAATTGAAATTCATTGCAATTGATTGATTGAATATTAACCCTCTAACCGGATAGCACGGAAAATTCCGTCAGTGTAAAGATGCTTCGAAAATGCAATGCACGGATTTTTCTGCCTTCAAGTAACGTTTTCAAAAGCGGATTAACCGCACTTTTCTGAAATCCTTTCCCCCTTTTAAAGGTTTAACATCTTGAAAGATAATTGGGGACGGTGGAAGCAACACAGCAGGACATTGATAGGAAGTTTTATGGCTCGCAGGAAACCCCGTGTTTTGACCCTGAAGCAATCGTAAAAAATCGGGGGGAAATTTCTTTAGACCCCAGGAAGTGTTTGTTTGTTACCTCGTATTTTAAAAGTTTTGAAAAGTCCCAACGCATAAGTAAAATATGTTACAATTCCCTTTTGGTTTCATATTAATTTGAAACACTAACAAGTTGGGACGTGTCAGTGCAATCTGCTATTTTATATAGTTAGACAAATTATCTTTTTTTAAGTATATACTTTCGCTTAATTTTTCTTATTTTAATCAAAGCTTTCAGTTTTTGAAACATGATTATTTTATTATAAGATACCGAAAAAATAAATAAAACACCAATCTCTTTAAAATTTGAAACCTTTTCAATTTTCCAACCACTAAAAATGAATAAATTTAAACTTCATCAAATCATTTGAAACATTTTCTTACACTTTGATAAAAATAATAACGAAAAAAAAACTAATTAAGATTTATTAGTTTTTTTTTTTAGATTTCAAAGCCCAAGTGTTCAGGGAAGTTTAAGTACAGTGTGTGTCTAGTTATATATTGTTAAAATACACCGAATTATATTTGAATTTTAAGTGCTTGAACTTCAGTTTACATCAAAGACAACATGGATGAAGATTTTTTTTATAACTTGAATATTTGAATAAATAGTAATCAAAAATATACAGAAACATTTACAGTAGACATTTATGCATATAAATAAACATAAAAATCAATTTTAAATTCGAGCTATTCAAAGACATTCAAATTATTCTTCAAAAATATCTATTTATGCAAAATACCTCAACATTTATCTTTTTTTAAAGGCTAACTGAATAAGTAATTAAAATCTGGATATTTTTTGAAATCTCGACCGTATAAAGCTAGAAATTTTATGTTAGAAATTCCATTTGAAATTTCGAAAAAAAATGTATCGCACAGTTAAAAATTATTTACCATAAGTTGTAGCAACTCTGAGTATAATATAAATTTCAAATTTTATTATATAGCTTCTTTGGTATTTTTTAATATATTTCGAAGATTTCATACAATTCGGTTGAAAACTGCATGCTAAGAGCAAAAAATATTCTAAAAAATCGACGAATAAAGTTTTACATAGAAGCAAAACTGAGAAGTTAAAGCGTAGGAATGAAAATTTTTGAGTATATCTGAAGTAGTTTTCGAAATATTTATTGTAAAGTTCAGAAAATTTGTGTGCGTTATGTTATACTTAATATTAATTAAATGGTTAAAATAATATGTTAATATTAGTCATGACACATTGATATACTAATAAAAATTATCGTGGTCATTGATGCGAATGTCAAGAATTTTATGTAATTTTAAATTCAGACATTAAGATATTGATGTAGAAAATATAAAACGACCATCTAAAATACATGAAAAATGCAGTCTGCTATAAAATGATCTTGAGAAACAAAATCCGGCATTTTCACTTACTATGGCAGAGCCGGCTTAGTCAGGGGCGATCTGGAAAAACAGAGAGAGAACCGAGGTTTTGATGGATGCCGCTCTAGCTTTTAAAGCTCCCAGGAAAAATTATATATATATAAATTACAAATGCAAAAATAAATCTTGTAATTTTGCATACATTTTTATAACAACGAATTGTGGAATTGGCTTCCAATACATTGTTGTTTTTGACAATATCTAAGGTAACCAACCCTACTTTAGATAGATTTGTACTACTTTTTCGTAACCGTATTCCTTTTAAAATTAGTTCGTGCAGCCGAAATACACCTTTTGCACCCTTAAAAATTTATGTAAACTATAACGGTTAATTTTATTTTATGCAACTTGTGAAATGTTCATAATTAACCATTTCCGTCTAAACAGTTTACATGAAAAAAAAGTTTGGACTCCTTCATTCATTAGGGATTTATATAAGATTCTAACATTAAATTTTATTTTTCACCGAATAGGATTGAGTGAAAGTGTATAGTGCTTCCACACCACAGGTCTGGGGTTCTATTAACGGGCTGCGCAAGGTCGACTCTGCCTTTCATTTCCGCTACATTGGGTCGATAAATGAGTACCAAGCTTGCTTCGGGTCTTAAACACTGAAGATCTCTCTTCAGACAGACCACCAAATCAGGACATCTGTTCATGCACCTCAGCGTCCAATGGTCACGTGTATTATGATGGGCACAGTAGTTCCTGGCCCTCATGGATTGTTGTGCTTCTGAGTTTGAGTCTTAAATTTGAGGATTACCTCACTTTGGGGATACCCCTTAGATAAACATGTATTTCCACTCATTTACAATTAAACATTTTTCTTTCAATTACGTTTATTTCAGAAGGAAGTTTGATTTTTCAAATGTATTTGCTTAATAACATGTATATTTGTGTATTATTTTAAACATTTTATCGATCCAAAATTACATGTTTTTAGCTCCTCTAAAAGCTTTTAGGATTTTACAACTCATCTTACAATCCATATACGTTTTATAGTAGTATATTTAAAAATGATAAAGACATTTTTACGACTGTGTGAGCTTTTATGCCTCGTTTATAAATATAAAAAATTGCATTCAGCTACAGTTTTTAAAATGTACTGAAATAAGTGGAGAAATAGGATGCTTACATATTATGAATATTTTTGACTGTAGTAAGATATATTTATATTTCAGTTTCTTTACAATTTGAATATAAGTTGTAAGCCATTTTGCGAATAGTTTGATATTGAATATAAACTCATAGGCTGTTTAATAGTAAAGTGTTTTACTTTGATACCAGCACACATTAAAATAAGGCTCATTTGCAGTTATATGATCAGCTTCAGTGATATTTAAATTTTCAAAAATAGTCTACACGTGTACGAAAACATTCTTTCACAACCGCACACCACATCTCGTACTATATCTTCCCTACAGCAGGAAATATTTGTGTTTACTGAAAAATTTAATACAGGATACATTTTCAAGTGTTAAATTTGTTTTTAAAATTTTGTATGAATACATTGTGGAACTGTCTGTTAACTTCACCAAACAAAATTGTTTTAAGTGTACTGTTTTGAAAGACAAAATTAATTAGGGAGAACTTTTCTCGCAATAGAATTAGTAATGACTGAATTGTGTGAAAATGTAGTTATCGATGTGTGACATTTTTCCTTGTAATAAAGGAAACATAAATATAAGAAATTTAACTTGAGTAGAAAATGGTTAGAAGTACTGTCATGCGCATTTGAAGAAGTATATCCCCCATTAAAATTAAAAATTATTGACTGAATGTGTGTTATGTCCATCACAAATGCCGATGTAGAAAAGGAATTTATTTTTAATACATTAAGTTCGAAAAAGAGAACACTAGGAAGGAAAATTTAAATTTTTTCCCGAAAAATATTCAGTTAACATAAAAATATCTTTTATATGATTTTAATTAAAATAAATTAAAAGTATTGAAATCCTTTTTTATGCTATTTTAAATTAAAAATGTAACTGAATAGAGAAAGATCGGTGGTTTTATTTCATAAATATAATAATCGTAAGTATATCACCGTGTGTACCAGTTATTGTGTTATTGTTTAAAAAATGAGATAGGGCCTTTGCTCTTTTTACCTCATTACTTTTTTTAAAAAACAGAAAAGTGAGCGCGTTTTCTTACTCTCATATTCAAAATAAATACAGGATGCTTTTTTCTGGTTCAAATCGCAATACCAAAAAAATATATATATTTTTTAATTTTTAAAAATGACAGAAAAATAAATTTTGTTTGAAGAAAATATAATTATTTTTCAACTTCTAACATTCTATTTATTTCATTTTTTCCTCTTTGTTTTACCTTTCATTTTGTTTTAATTTTACTGTGACTGAACATATAGAAGAAAGAAACACCGAATTCCACTACAGCTTTCAAAGAAGATTGGCCAAGGCAACTTAACAGCTAGCTGTAAACGATTGATCTCTTGGTTCTTACTTGACAAAGGAACGGAACTAGGTCATAAAATTGTCCCCGTTCGACCTCCCAAGTTTTAAAAGGGGGAAAGGAAAGAAGTCATTTGCATTTTTACAGCGTACTTCAAAATAAGAGTTAAACGCTTTCGGAATAACTTTTCAGGAAGAAGGTATCCGCTTAGAGGGTTAACGTCGCATTGTTCAGCTACACAAGGGCTTTTGGCGACAGTCCCCGTAATTTAGAACCATGGTCAAGTGACGTGGACGACACCTCTGAGCAGGCACCTTCTCTCCTAACTACCACACCATACCAAAGGGGGGACGTTTCAGCTCTCGACAGATTTAATGGGCATCGCTTCCTTACACGGTGGGTCTTTAGTGGTACTGGACTGGAACTCGTGACAAGGGAAGCCATGATCCCATACCTATGCAACTCGGCTCCCGCGGCCACGAAATTCATTGTAAAGAAATCTTTTATCTTTGTATAAATAAAATACGCAACAACTGCAGAAAAATTAACTAGGATGTAATTTAACATTCGGTTCATTTCGTATTTTTTTTTACATCGTATTTTGAAGAAATGCAAGGTTATTCGACATGAGCCTCATTGTTTAGAACCAGTGTCAAGAAACGAAGAGGACCCCTTTGTCAGAAATTTAATCACCAATGGTACATATGAGTGATTTGAGTCGTGATAGAATTAGCCATACGACACGGTGAGCCTTCAGTGGCACTCGTACTCAAACCCAATATTCGTCAAAAGCAACATCACCTGTAAGTTCGTGACACTCAGCTACTGCAACCATGACTCTCATGGTCATCAAGTGAAAAGAATCATTTCAGATCCGTTTTCTCATTCATTAAATATTTGATATCATGTTAAACATGAGTTCTTTGTTTTAAATGCAGAAGTCGTTCATATTTTATTTAAGGGGTGTTCGAAGGAAAGTGATTCGAGGTTTGAATCCTTTGAGATGCGTAAGATCAGAAATGAGACAAATACGGAGATTGAAACAACAATATTTAATGAATGAAATACATATACAACATTTTTTAAAAGGCATCATCCATGGCGTTTAGGCAGGCGTCTCATGCTTTGGAAGGTTACAAATTCTGAGTAATGAACGATGTCGGTTGATCAAGGAACCAGTTCAGAACTGCAGCCGTTGCGCCATCGTCAGAGTGAAAGGGTTGACCCATTAGGTTGTCAGCATCACTACTTTTCTTGGTGACTGCTGAGCTTTGAATTTTTAGGGCCTATGTGAGTCGGGATGTTTCCATTGTATGCTGATGGACTTCCAGCTGGAAGTGGTATATATATATATATATATATATATATATATATATATATATATATATATATATATATATATATATATATATATATATATATATATATATATATATTTACGTCCTACCAGATTGAAAATATTCTATTGTTAGCTATCTCGAGTTTCACGAGATAATTTCTACCCGTTAGTTATAACAAAATGCTTCGAAAAACTATAATTTTTCTAATGGGAAATTCACCTTTTTTGTATTTGTAATAAAATCAACTATAATGAAGGAGAAAAAACAAGATATCAACAGATTTGATGTTACAATCTAAATTTAACAAGAACAGCATCTAAATTTTAGGTTGAAAATTCACACGAAATACACGGGTTTTCTCATACAGCTAGAAACTTTTTAATGTCATTCAGAGTATTGTGTTTAAGGGAAATATATTTCTCAACGTAAGTGGCTACAAAAACAAAGTATAAAACAAGTTAAATTCTGAATAAGTAATGCAATTGCATTTAATCTCAATAGACCTAGACTTCGACAGTTTGTGAGAAAAAAAAAGTAAGCACGTATCCTTGTTATTAAATAATGCATGGATAAGTGACACTTGTGTGTGTGGATCACAAATTAATATTAATGAGTAAAATTATACGGAAAAATTAGATTATAATTTTTTTAGGAATGCAATACTTTTTTTAATTGTATTTATATAAAGTGCCCATAACATGTTGAGCTTTTTTAAATAGTATTTTGAGGTATGCTCTTCGTAGTATGTGTATGAAATGGGACTCCACGAAAGCACCATCATGTTCTAGGGGTTCCATGAGGTGAAAAAGTTTGTGAATCACTGAAATATACAGTTGTCATTTTTTATCTCTGGACTTCTTAAACTATTTCTTCCCAATTGATTAATGACTGAGACAGCCCAGTGGTTATAATTTTACTGTACTTTTCAGTCGTGAATCGGAATCCTGATGTCCTGAAAAGTCAGGGATTATAGAGAAGCTGATGGGAATTAAATTTCTCGAGGCTCAAAGTCCTTACATTGGTGTTGTGCGAGACCATGGAGAGTGCGGTGTCAGGTCAAGAATGGTTTCCATCTCTTATCAAATGTTCAAAATACGAATGTCGCCAATTGCTTTCGAGCAACTTTAAAGTGAGACTTTAATAATAAAAAAATGAAATCGAAACCAATTTTTATACCTCCTGAAATTGCCACGAAGAATGTTTCAAAAAATACTTTATATTCAGCTTAAAAAATATTGGTGATATCAAAGTGAATTTCATTTCCTCAAATTCCGAATCTGGGTGAATACAAATCCGCGTTCACCACGGCTGTGTCAACAAGGTGAGGCTCTGCGTCAAATTCGTGGCATAACAAAACAAGACCAGCTTTCCGATCTCATGAAATTCAAAAGAGGACTTTTTAGCTGGATTACAAACAAGATTCCATTCATTCGGAGTCGTTCTTGTAGATCCGCCGACAAGTCACATGAACCTGAACCGGACAGAAAATAAATCGGATCTACTTCGTTCGGAAGGAAGGAGTCAACAAAAGGTTGCATTTTTCTACCTCAGAAAACTGGCCGCGAGGAAACTCGGACTTGAAGCGAAGCGAAAAGAAGAAAGAAAAATATAAATCAGAAAATATATTGCTTCAATATGTCGTCGCGAAATGTAATTTTAGAAGAATTATTGACAAACGAGAAAGAGATAATCCTATCACACGTCATACGTCTTGTAGGTGACGTCACATTGTTCCAAACCAATAGAGACCTGCGAAACTTTTATTATTATTTTTTTTTCCTTCTTATTTATTTGTTTCTTTTCGGTGAGTTGGGGATATTAGTTTTTTGATGAAAACACACTTTACTTTTCTTTTTTTCTCTCCGTTTTTTATTATTTTTGCACTTACTGTGAAGTTTCATAACCTATTTCTCGTTTCCTAGTTTAAGTGATTTGTTCAATATATGTTTTATATTGCTCCGAGCAAGTTCGGGAAATAAGGGAGGTAAAAAGGGGGTGAAAAACTTGTATTCCCCCTTTGTGGCAATTTAGGGGAGCTGTAGGTCCCTTTCCGAAGCCTAATATTTTTCAATTCGATTGGAAGAGAAGAAATATGTGAAAGTTTGTAAGTTTCTGTCGAGAGCAGAAGTCATCTCCGAGATTCAAGAGGGTTAAAATTACTTTCTGATAACTTTATAGTTATTGGGAACAAAATTTCAGTTCTTTACATCTTAAATTGTAGAAAAAAGTTCTACTTCGGAGACAAAACAATCTTATGCTTGCTTTAATAGATTTCTTGACATATTTTTTTTTGCTTTGCTTTGAACAAGAGTTAACGTCTTTTATTCCAATATTTTGTGAAAAAATCTTTTGGGAAAAAGTTCTCCAACTTTTCGTATCTAGTTTTCTGAAAGATAATATTAAAGATGAGAAAAAAATATTAATATCGGGTTGGATGGCTTTTTTATTATGTTTTGAATCCATTCGCAATATTTTAGACCAATTTTTCATTTATTTCACAAGAGTAGATTTTTGCAGACATTTCAGATTTCATATCCCATTCCAACCTTTAAGAAATTATTACGCTAACAAGTAAACATTATGTACTGTATTTTTCATATGTTTTTTCCCACAACGGTGGGGAAAAATGCTCAATTTATCTCTTTGAAAATTCCAATGAATTCTGAACAAAAGTAAAATTGTTGAAAAGAATATTTATCTTTTTAACACGAATATAAAAAATGTCAGCAACTCTTGCCATATACAACTCAAGACCTTTTTTCAAACTCAATATTCCATCTCCTTATCTAATGCCATCGAAAGTTCCAGAACTTTCCATAATTAAAATTACAGTTAATTTTATAAATAAAAGCACGCGCGCTTTAATATAAAGCATTAATAAAAGTATTAATATAAAGCACGAGAGAGATAAAGAATTACCATTTCTTACATCCTCCCCCTCTGGTCTCGACGGTGTCCCGATGAGGAACCAGGAGTCTGTGGGACCTTTGGTGGACGGCCACGTTTACGAAGAGGAATAAGGGGTTTGTTGTACTTTGTCATTATTACAAGGAGTTAAAGCAGAGATGTGGTAAACACCAAGAGGTTCCCCCGGATTATGAAGACTAGCAATCTCGTAAGATGATGGTGATCTTTGTGTTAAAAATCACGAAACTAATGCCGTCTCTGCGTGGCATTAGTTTCGCATTTCTTCCTTGCACAGCGTTGCTCAGCGGATGTGATGCTACAAAGTATGTTCTCCAGGTTGATATGTTGCAGCACAGTTTTTCTCCTTTTATCTGCGTAAAACTTCCTACTATCCTGCTGCTCTTCAACCACCTCTCTAATCTGAATCGAAAACTTAGCAAATTTCTTAAAATAGGGAGCTATCTCTGGCACAAAATTATCGTTCTCGATGACGACTCGGATATCATTAAAAACTTCACTTGGAGTGCGTAACTCTCTACCAAAATTCAGAAAGGCTGCCGTTTGTCCTGTCGTTTCGCTTTTGGCTGTGTTGAGAGCAAAGTGGATGAAGGGTAGCTTCTCTGACCAACAGTCATGCTTGTCTTGGACGAGAATTTCCAGCCGTGATTTCAGATCTCTATTCTTTCGTTCAACTGGGTTAGCTTGTGGATGGTATAAAGGGATCAGGGATTGATGGATGTTTAATAGGTAGCATATTTGTTGCATCACTGCTGACACAAACTGGGTTCCATTGTCACTGATAAGGCGGCGAGGAATATCATACTTCAGTAGAACCTCTTCAATCAAGGTAATGGCACATTCTTTAGCTGGGGCATTGGGTAGTGCAAACAGTTCGACCCACTTGGTGGTACAATTCCCAATGATTAGGATCCATCTTTTACCATCTTTACTCTCAGGTAGGGGCCCGAAGAGATCAATGGCCAAGGTTTCAAAACGTTGGGCTGGCACAGGTGTTTGTAACAGCCCGGAAGGCTTCTGATTTGAAGCTTTGTATTTAATGCAGTCAGGACAGTTCTTTACAAGAGACATTCTGTATGGGGGTACAGAGATAGGAGGACTATTTTCCGTGTCAATGTGGTGCTCCAAGATATTTGTTGCTTCTCTCCCTGGTTCGAAGACATTTTGGAAGGATTCCAACAGGAGGTTAAGTTTCTCCTTCTGGGCACACACACAGAAGTCAAACTTTCACCTTCCCCTTCTCTTAATTGGCAGGTGTTGCTGGACATCTCCTTAACTATGGACGGGGTGTCCAATTCTTCACCAAATGGATACTTGTGGGTAGGATTGTCCCAGAAGTACCAACACGTATTCTTCACATCTAGAACCAAACCAGCAGAACTAAAGGAAATCTGTTCCTAGAAGTGTTCTATTTCCCTTTGCCTTTGGGAGAATTATGAATTTGTCAAGACCGATCTCCCCTCAATTTCTACCATTACTTGGGTTGTGAGGGCCTCACCTGTGGACTGTTGACCATCTGCTAAGCTCATTGCTAATGTGGTTTCCTGGAAAAGGAGTCCCTTATCCTTAAATATCTGGAACATCCTTTCCCCAGCAATTGTATGTGAAGATCCTGTGTCTGTACATACACGTCCCCTTATGTCGATTAGGGTTATGTCGATTAGGGTCGAGGGCTTCTGGTCTGAGCTGTGTAAGCATTGATGTGATGGGTTGCTACGTCTGTTCTTTGTGAGGCGTTGAGGTTGCAGGTGGGGCACCTAGATTTTATCATTCCTTTTTTCTCACAGCCATAGCATCTGAGAAAGGATCTCTCATTTGGTACCTGATGGGAATATTCTCTTTTGGGAGGGCGTTCAGGTTTCCTGAATGATACCTGTCTTCCATCATTTACGATTTCACTTGCCTTCGCGTATCTCCTAGGTCCACTGGGTAGGGAACGTTGGATGTTGTCAAAAGCTTCCAGTTTATCTGCTAACATTTCTGGGGAGATAAGTTCTTCCCAAATATAAAGGTAATGTTCCTTACACTCTGGAGAGCATTTCCTTTCCATTTGATCGGCAATCATCAAATTCTTCAATCCGTCAAATGAATTAAATTTAAGCACATTGAGCCAACCTTCAAAATATGCTCGGATTTCAAAATAATAATCCTTCCACGTCTCATTTGGGCTTTTTTGTGACATGAAAACAACTCCCTGAATTTTTCTGCGGTTAATTTGAACCGTTGCAGAAGCATTCCTCGAATGTGGGAGTAATCTATGCATTTCTCCTCAGGCTCACGGGCAATGAGGGAGGTTACATCACAAGGTAGGCACCAATGAGATAGGGTACCCACAGATCTTCACCAAGATCTAATATCTTCATTTGCCGTTCGAATAAGGTGAGGAACAGGTACATGTTATCAACTTCAGGATTGAATGTTGGTAGCAATTTTTATAATTCAATTTTTGTTTGGGGAAGGGTTTGTGGACCTACGACTCTTGGAGTCTCATTTTGCAGTCGTATTTTCAGCAGCTCAAATTCACGCAGTGTTTGCTCTTTTTGTTTGTTTTCTCGTCTATCCTGTTCGATACGATTCCCTCAAAGATACATTTCACAAATTCAGAGTCTTCCTTATAAGCATCAATTGTTAAAATTTTTGTCCTTAATTCAATTATTTTTAGCTCTTCCCCATTCATCTCACATTCACCTAACTCAATAGCAAGCTTAATGAGATCAGCTTTTTTCCCTTTTCCCAGAAATGACATGACTGAAAAATTTAAGAGTTGCAAATAAATAAAATAAATAACTAAAGTCCAGGCCTTATTGTCCACCAAAGCTCTTACCCATATGGGAATACACTTTAAAATATGGCTGATTTTAAAATATTATAGATTATTATTCACTTCAAAATACAATTAAAATAGGTAAATAAATTAATAACATATTCAAAATATTAACAAGGAGCATTAATTCAAATAATATAAAGAAAATTTAGGAATCATCAGTTGTAATGATACAAAAATTCAATGCAATTAAAATACTCAACAAAACTAAAATAATCTCAGGCATGTAATGCTACCTAAATTCAATAGGAAATCAGTAAAATATCAAACAAAATAGTAATTATTAATGTGCAATTCACAAAATATTTATCAGGAAACGTTATCTTACAAGAAATAAATTAATATACAGCAAAATTAAGAATTATCATTGCAAAAGAATACCAAAAAATCAATGAAATAAAATAATAAAATTATCCCTAGCACTAACACACTGTAGCAGGATTGCTATCACTTGTATATGAAAAATGCACAAAACACTATTGCAAAAAGTTTTAACAGGAAATAGATGTTCTTTTTTTTTCTTCAGACAAGTAAAGTCAGGATGATTCACTTTCTCTCTCGATTTCCAGGGATTTTCTCTTGCTTTAGAAGGATTGCGGCGCAATACCAGTAATTTTCTTTCCGGGACAGTAAGGTTTACAGAGCCAGTTAAATTTTCATTTTTCTGCGGCGTTTCGTCACAGCGGCGGTTTCTGTTTCTTCGGGGTCGTAGTTCTTTGGCCACGGGTGTGAGCGCCAGTTTTAACACGGATATAAAAAATATCAGCAACTCTTGCCACATACAATTCAAGACTTTTTTTCCAAACTCAATATTCCATCTCCATATCCATCGAAAGTTCCAGAACTTTCCATAATTAAAATTACAGTTAATTTTATAAATAAAAGCACGCGCGCATTAATATAAAGCATTAGTAAAAGCATTAATATAAAGCACGAGAGAGATAAAGAATTACCATTTGTTACATCTTATTATTTCTATCTGGATTTGCTGAAAGTCAAAATTCAATTCTATCCATTTTGTGTAACTTTATATACATTACATTTGACTTATCCGTAAAATATCAGTTTTGACTTGATATAAAAACAATCTAACTTGTTATCATCGTGAATGATGATCATTGTTATCTAAGCTTCTTGAAGATTAAATAGAAGACTTTAAAAATGGTAAGGGTAAATTAGGTATTCTTGATGTTTAAGAAGTAAATCACAGACATCAATGCAACGACACATATTTCTTTCAGTGAAAACATGAGGAACACATATGCCGAGCATTGAGGTTAAACCTATACCTTTCAAGGGGTCATAAACAATTGAATTTAATAAATTTAACCTATCAGTGAGAGAGATGTCACGAATTAGCTGGTTTCCATCAATTAGTTTTTATTGTGTCTATAAGCTTCACCTATCATTCCGGAACGTGGTACATTTTGCAAATCAGTTTTGGCAGTGCGGGACTATCAATATACAGTCGGACCTCTATGTAACGAAGTCGATAAATCCCGAAAAAAAGTTCGTTATATGGAAAATTCGTTAAGTATTCGACTACGTTTGGAACCGTGATTTTAAAAAAATCGTATAAATGGATAATATTTATCATATTTAGTATCACTTAGATTATAAAGCATGTACAAAATTGTTTAAGGACATTTTGACAAAAAATAACTTAAATGCAATATTTCGGCAAAAAATTAACTTAGAATAAACTCTTTTTTCAAAATGTTCTCCTTTTGTAAAAAAGCTTCTATTATACTAATATTTTGCCTGTATATAGCTCATACCTCTGTACAAAGGCTCAACTTTGATTTTTGAAATATATATCTTAGAAGTGGGTTTATCCATGTTTTACGAAAACAGAGGGGAGAAATTTTAAGAAAAAATGCCGATAATTATATCAATAGGTTCTAACTCTGAAAATAATGTGAATTTTTCAAAAATCATAGTTGAGCCTTTTTACAGAGGTCTGAGCTATATACAGGCAAGATATTGTTATAATAAAATCATTTTTCACAAAAGGAGAACATTTTGAAAAAAATTTATTCTAAGTTAATTTTTTGCCGAAATATTGTATTTAAGTTATTTTTTATTGTAATATTATTTTTAAACAATTTTATATAATTTTCTAACCTAAGTGACACTAAATACCATAAATATTACCGATTTATACGCTTTTGCAAAATCAAGTTTCCAAACGTAGTCGGATACCTTAAATAGTGGTTTATTTTTCAATTTTTTTTGATAAACCACAAAAAAACAACAAATTTTAAATTCATAAACACTATACGTTAAAAAAAAGTAATTATTCACACATTTTTATAAATTAATATACATTTATTTTATATATATTATCTATCAAAAGAAGAAAAGAAAGAAAGAGAAACTGCAAGGAATTTATCCACTTACTGAATAATTATATTTTTTTTCTTTGATGCTTAAACACTTTCGTTTTGACTTTTTCGTGCTACAAGAAACAAAAATACCAGACGACTGATGCATACTACAAATGAGTGGAGACTAGTACAAGGACACGAAGACATGAGGCAACTCCACTGAGGATGAAACGGGATAACGAAGATGTTTCCAGTTAACTGGACAGTGAGGGTAAATGATTGCACTTTTCTTGGACGAAATGTTTGGAATTCTATTGCCTCAGGCGAGTTAGGCATCTAATAAATCCAGTTCAAGATTTATCACCACCGTCATAAAGTGTGTTAAAAGAGAGAGAGAGAGACCTGAAATGTTCAGAAATACTTCAAAAATAAAGAGAAAAAAATATTATTCACAAGAAAAAATTCGTTATATAGAAAACGCACTTCGCTATTGGGAGGTTATTTTACGAAGAAAATCGTGAAATGTTTTTGGTTCCAGGAAAAGTTAGCTATATAGAAAAATTCACAATATAGAAGTTCGTAATATGGAGGTTCCACTGTATTTTCTCCGCACTAATCGAGTATTTTTTTTCTTCTTGCTTGAACATAATTTTGAGCATTTTCTATAGTAAAACAAGTAAAATGTGCCGAAAGTGCTGTTTTTCATATAAGAAAAGGCCACAACCAAAAACTAGTGCATAGAATCAATTGGACTTTTTTCACAAGCAAGCCTAACTATATCAGCTCTCAAAACATACAGTTATTATGCATCTGAAGTGTGAAGTTGGAAGTGAAAAAAATAGAATTAAATCCTCTGTCGAGAAAAAACGATATTACTTTCCAAACAACCCAATAAAAATGTATTGCAGACACTAGTTAAAGTGAATATGAGAAACTTTATTCAAAAAGTATACTAGAACATCATTATATTCTAATCCCATAATGAGTATTAAAAATCATGAGTATGGAAAATATAAGGAGAAACCACATGAACTTGCTGGAAGCCATATACACTCAAGAGCCAAAACATTATGACCACCCCTAGATTTTGCAACGAACTCGCCTGGATGACGTGGAAGGCACGTGATCTGGTGGAAGTGGTATTTAATTGCTGCTGGAGAGTCTGAAGAATCATTAATCGCCGTCATGCCACTTAGCAGAATGCAAAACTCCACTCTCGCCATGCCCCTCATCGAAGACTTGTCCAGTTATGGGATTGAGGACTGTTCTTACAGTCCAGAAGCCCAAAAAATTAACGCCTATTCAACGCCTGAAGAATCATTCTTTCACTTACTTCTGTGTGTGATGGGAAAGACTGTGGATCTAAGCGACTATGATAGAGTGCAGATTCTAATGGCTCGAAGGCTTGGAACAAGTATTGCTGAAACTGCACGACTCGGGTTTTCGCGATCTACCGTTGTTAGTACTTATGCAAAGTGGATGAATGACGGTGAAACCAGCAGTAGATGACATGGTGCTGGATCTCCACACGCTATCAAAGTAGTTAAAGGTCGTCGGAGACTGCCTCGCATAGTGAAGCAAAACCGGAACCAGACAGTGGTTCAGCTGACAGCGCAATACAATGCAGGGCCAAGTAGAACAGTATCGGAACACAGTGTCCAGCGAACATTGTTGGATATGGAGCTATGCAGCAAACGTCCCTCTCGTGTGCCTTTGCTGACCAAGACTCATCGCCAACTGCTCCTGCTCGGGGCCCGGGAACATTGCAACTGGTCCATGGATCACTGAGAAAGAGTTGTCTGGTCAGATGAACCACGGTTTGTCCTTAATCACGCCGATAACCATGTCAGAATACACCGTCTTCCAGGCGAACAGTTGCTCCCTCAATGTACAGTAGGTCCTGTATAGGCCGGTAATGGCGGTATTATGCTTTGGGGGACGTTATCTTGGGCTTCTCTGGGGCCCGTGGTTGCGGTAGAGCAGACCATGAATGCTACAGTGTATCTGAACATCATTGCGGACCAGCTGCACCCTTACATAACCTCTGTTTTTCAGGTGGAAATGGAATGTTCCAACAGGACAACGCCCCGAATCACAAAGCTACAATTGCGTTGGAGTGTTTCCAGGAACATGATGCCGAATTCCAGTTAATGTCCTGGTCATCTAATTCACCGGATCTCAATCCGACAGAACACATTTGGGATGTCATGGGACAGCAGCTCAGAGTTGAAAGACCACCAATTCACAATATCTCGGATTTGCGTGACCGTTGGTTATACATCTGGCACAATCTGTCTCCGACCATCTACCAAGGACTTGTGGTATCCATGCCAAGGTGGGTTGAAGCTGTGTTGCGCGCCAAAGGTGGGCTAACTCGTTATTGTCAGGTGGTCATAATGTTTTGGCTCTTGAGTATATGTGTCCATTTATTTATTATTTTTATTAGTATTTTTAAATGTAAAAAAAATATCTTTTTGTAGTCAGATTCATTTAAACCGCTTATTTATGCTTAGAAATCCTACTTATTTACTCGATTTGTAATATATATACCAATAATATTGTTATTTAAATGACAATTTAGGCAGATGTGGTATATTTCGCTGTAAAATATAAAAATCACACTTTTTTCAAATTTCAACTTAAAGAAATCAGCTTAAGGATTAAATACTTTTCTAACACAAAATAATAATCATAAACTTGCAACCATAACATTTTTGATATTCTTGAGAAAGCTTAGCTATTTTCTTTATTTAATTTTCTATTTTGAATCCAGAAAATATCAACGTATTTTATAAGACAAGTTAAACATTTTTAAAAAAATTAAACTTGGGGAAATATTTAGAATATGTATGGTATAATAAAACTAAACAATCAAGTAAACTTTTCATAAAGATAAAACTTTGTAATTTGAAATAAAAATATCTTCAGGACAAAATATTTCAGAATTATGTTAAAGAATTTTTCACACACCTGATACTTCAAAGATTTTCGAGTATATTTTGAAGTTTCTCTTAAAAAGATTATGAAATTTGGATTGTGAAATGTATAATTCGATAGTTACAAGTATTATATTACTAGATCAATATATGTATATACATATGTCTAAAAACAGTACATAAATTTATAAAAAATATACATTGTGATGGATGGATATGCGATTTCAAACCATGCATCTTCCTCCTATATATATATATATATATTGATGCGAAGCCATTAAATTATATTTTCAATCTAAATAAACCCAATTTCAAATTTACTTAGTCGCCAATGTTAAATCAACAAATTTCAAATAGATTAATTGCACAAAGATTAGACGATCATTATTATACGTTACAATTAAATTTATTATTGCACATTTGAAAGTCACATTTACAATAAAAGAAAACGATAAAGAGAAAAACTTAGATGTAAGGTGTCTCGGGGGTGTTAAATTTCTCTAGAGATCTGAAAATATAAGCAATTTTCAAACAGGTATAATTCTTTTAAATTTAAATGAAATAATTCGAATCTCTTACACATTATTTATAAAGGAATGGGGCTTCAGAAAAGTACAAAATGTTTAAAATATAATCATAATTTTAAAAATTATAAGCATATGAAAATAAGAAACTTTTCTACAAGAAATATTTATTAAGTTTCACGTCACGCATGCTATTTTCTAAAATAGTAACTTTAATTACTAGCTATAAGTTGATTTATAAAGTTAAATGTATTCTTATTACACTGTAGCTATTTTTATATAAATAGAATAATAACTTACTTATTTTAATAAATAAAAATTACATGATAAAAACTATTAAAAAAGTTGCAATATCTTAGGAATATTTTGAAATACAAAGATTATATAATACTAAAATTAGGTAGGGTTTAAAGAGTATGATTGCATTTTATAATTCTATAAAGTTTTATACATCAGAGGATATTATTTTAGAAAATAGCGTGCACAAGGCAAAAAATACTTAATATTTATTATAGAATTTTCCTATACTTATGATTTTTAAAATAAGTATTTATACTTTTACTTTTATACTTTTTTACTTTTATACTTTTCTGAAGCCCCATTATTTTATAAATAATGTGTACACAAGATTCAAATCATTTAATTTAAATTTAAAAGAATTATGCCTGTTTGAAAATTTATATTTTCAGACCTTTAGAGTATTTTAACACCCTTGAGACCCGTTAAGAAGGGATGAGGATTGGAGGGGAACATGGCGGGCTGGTGTCAATGGGGGTAGCTACTTTCACACTTGCTTTCGCACTTCTACATAGTAATTCTGGTATTTTTTGGATAAAATATTCTGTCGAAATTGGCACGCGTCTATTTAATTAGTGAACCAATTCACCTACAAATTCTGGGGCAGGACTCGCTACTTTCTTCCAAACTGAGTCTCTGATTGAATACTCCAAACGCGCAGTTATACTTTATAAAATTTATGCGAATTTCGACCCCAACAAGGGAGCGACAAGCCTTTGACGGCCACTTTTCAAAAGAATGAAACGACATCCGGTCAAGGGGGCACAAATAGAAATTACCAATAAAAAGGGGGCCGTCCAGCCTCTTATCTCAATATAAGAAATATCATTCTTCAATATGGATACTACATAATAGTGCTCTCACTTAAAGCAGAGCTTCTCAAACTTTCAATATATTTGCGACCCAATATTCAATCATAATTTCCATCACCCCCCCCCCATTCGAAAGCAAATTATCGAATTTAATAAGAAAACACTTTAACGCTAAACCTACAATACGTCTTTAGCCTCTTAAGTGCCACCGGCGTACATAAACGGCGTACTCAAACGTGCGTTAATTGCCCCGGACGTATATATACGTCTTTACGAAGTACGATAATTATCTATGAACTGCTATCCGCAAAGTTATTCCGAAATCTTTGGAATGCAATAAAATGAACTTGACTGTGTTTGAGAAGGATTTACTTATTTCAGAAGATTTGCTAATTTATTAATTGTCTACTCCCTTTCCCCACTCAATACACCACATAAGCTCGTCTACGTATTAAACGGTGGCATTGGAGAAGGAATCGCGTAATTTTATTAATCCGGAATTAAGGGATTAAGATAAGTGTTAATTTTTGCATATAATTTTATATATGACAAGCCCCCTGGATCACTGGGGTAATTAATAAACTCGTTCTTAACTTAGTAATATTAAATTATTTACAAAAACATTGCGCAACATACTGATATGTTTATAAGTGTATTATATCGGTTTAAATGTGTATTTTATTTTTTATTATTATGACAGAATGTGTGTAGTTTGTTTACTTTCAGTAAATTTATAATTTTTTTAAATTTTCTTTTGTTTTCGACTTTTCAACGTGCTCGCGTCCACTTCATAGGATTATAACACCCTCTAGAGGGGGGGGGGTGACCCACAATTTGAGAAACACTGACTTAAAGGAGTAAAAGGAAATACAGTAATGTTCTCTAACTGAACAAACAATAACATGTTTGTATAATTTCCTAAGCAGAATTATTTCTAAGAATTTTTTGCCTTTAAATAATTTTATTAAAAAAGTGCTATATATGTATTCGAATTTTGATTTCTGCATATTTTGAATGAAAGAAAAATTAAATTCAGAAGGATAGTTTTAAAATCCCTAATAATCTCTAATAATCATATTTTACAGGCGTTACTTAACACATACACTTTTGAGATCTAACAAATTACTTTTAAAGATGAGCATCTTTTCTCATAATTTACCGTCACGAATCTACTAAAGCACATATTAGTTTATATAAAGCATGACAAATATTTTTGAATGTCAGAGATCTAGATTATTATATATAATTCAAGTAATAGTTACGATAACTATTACTCTAGATTAAGCATTAGAAGTTTAAACATACATTAGAAAATTTGCAAACTATTGTTGTTGGTGTTAATATTGACATAAAATTCCAAGGGATGTACTTTAAAAATGTACGAAGAATATTTTTTACTAAGTTATGTGAATTTTAGAACAAGAATAGATATAGAATGTATATAGAGTTGTAGATTAAGGGATCCAAATCCAATAATGAACGTGGATAGATTGAATCATAGATTGGGTTCTGTTCTTATAAAAGACCCGACTTTCAGAAAATTGTTTCCTAAATATGGCTGAACTTTAAATTAACTTATTAAAATTAATTTAATTTTGTTATGTAAATCAAACTAAGTATATATAGGTAAATATACTGAATCCAAATTCAATATTTATTTAGATGTCATATTATGAGAATCTTAACTTATCTATTCAATAACTTACATTATTCTAGAATGCTTTAAAACCCCAGATGCATATACTATTTACAAGGGAATGCAAAAAATAAAGAAGTTGCTTTGTCTAACTAGGTAATTTTAATAAATCTCTCTTCTCTCAGCTTTAAGTACATACAAAAATTGAATAACTTTTTAGCAAATGAAAGGTCACGCCATCTGGGGCTATATCAATCGAAGAGTTAAGTATATATTGAGTATAAAGGATTCAATTATAACTTAAATGTTCATAAATCCGCTATAAATGCTGTATGATCTTTCAATTTAAAAAGCGATTTAATTCGCTTTACATGATTAACTTTTTAACAGAGCATAAGAAATTACATATTAAATTAGTAAATGTAGTTCATTTCATTGTCATGCATGTTTACTGTAACGCCTCTGGAATTTAACATTGGTTCCTTGGGATATGCAGACATAATAAAAAGTAATAAAATCAAACTTATATAAAATAATTTACCGTATTTACTCGATTCTAAGCTGCACTATTTTTCCAGTGTTAATGCTACTGAAAACCGGGTTTCGCTTAGAATCGAAGGCTAAACATTTGTTGGATGGGTAAATTGATTTTCTACTTCTTTCAAAAGGAAAAGTGTAATCGTCCATTCCAGCCACTTGCATCAATTGACTCATTCCATTCTGTAGTTTATCTTTATTACTCAATCTATCTAAACATGGTTGTCTGCTAGTATTTACGATATTTTTTCGTATACGCTTTATTTTAATCACCTAAATTTCAACGATATCAGTAATAGCATTAAGAAGAGTTCACTATGCGCAAGTATAAAATGGGTGACAAGTTCATGTGCAGAAAATATCAGACACAGAGCAGTGGCCACCGAGTTTTTGACATGAAAGAAACAAATATACGTCGATGGCGTCAACAAAATGATATACTTTTCGCTTGTAAATGTTCAACAGTCTTTTATAATTCTTTTACATTCTTCTACAGTACATTCTTTTTAAAATGTTGCATAACGAATGCATTCGGTGGTACAAAAGATGACACTGTGAGGGAAAGTGGCGACGTTGGCATCAATTCCGAAATAAGCTGTGACATTGGGAGTGACGAATTATTTTCGAATGACGGTGGGAGTATTTATAGGTTCATATATGCATTTGAAAATGTTTAATACTGGTAAAATAAATTAATATTAAGGTCTCCGACTACCCTAAAATCATAATTTTTTTCAGAAATTGACAATTTTTTTTATGATTTTATTTTATAGGTCATCTTATTAGCTTAATAAAAATACCAAGTTTTTTTTATTTTCCATTCACTAGAACAAAAACTACTACTGTTTTAGTAAAGCAGATGACGAAACATTACACAAGATGACAAACTTTAAAATGATTTTTACTCGAAGTGTGTTTTTTTCGAAAAACTCAAACGGGGACAGCAATTGCTCAAAAAGTTTTGAATTTAATTTACTGAAATTTTTGTGTATGTTTTGCATAACAGTAGAAACGTTTTAACCTTCAGATTTATCAATCACTGTTTTATTTCAAAATTTTACAGTCTTTTATGTGAATATAATCACTGTTTTTTTAATCAATTTCACATAATCGCTAAGATAAAGTGCTCTATTTTGTGTAAAAAATAAAACATCTCTTATCCTGAGGGTCATTTCAAACATGAATAACAAAATAACACCTCAAAATTGAAAAACTGAGGATTTGTTTATAAAATCTTGGTACAGAGCGGTCCCCGTTTATGTAATTTTTTGTACATTTTCACCAGTTTTTTTCCCATTTTAATAATAATAATTTTTTTTCTGTTTTCAATTTTAGGATTTTTTCCTTATAATATACTAAATAAATCTAAAAATCGCAAAAAAATTCCCATGCCTCCATTTTTTCAAAAAAAAGTTGTCGCAAGTAGTCGGATACCTTAACTTCTTAGAAAATTTATCTCTTTTTTTTAAAAAAAAAATCGCGACGAACCATTTCCACTTTTTCTTTTATTTTTTCTAAAAAATGTGTAGAGAATTGGGGGTTTGGCTTATAGAAATGTTGACATTATTTTTTTCACAGAATTTTTTTGAAAATTATTGGTGTGGTTTAGAATCAATGGCGGCTTAGATTCGAATAAATACGGTAAATAAGAATTAAAGTAACCGCACATTCTAACTTTTTTGAATGAAATTTTAATTGAAAAATTACTCTTATATTTCTCTGATGTATACAAAAGAAAGTAGGGTTTCATTTATATCCATTAAAGACACGCATGAAAAAGACATTTAATTATAAATCGTATTGAATAACAAAATTTACGTTTCAGCTACATTTAGTGAAAGTAATTTATGTCAAGTTTGAAGAAAAAGATATTCATCTCTATTTTACAAACTTGCTTTTCACTAGAAGTATGAAAAAATGAATCGGGAAATTTTACTAGAAACAATAAAGGATCGTGGAATCAAGTCTCGGATGCCCAGCGGAAGAAATATATCAAGAAATGTTGAGAAGTAATAAAAGTAAAGAGTTTTCATGATGGGAAAAATATCGATTTAGAAATTTACAGATGTTGCTTCAGAATATAGAGGGAAAGTCGTAAAATAATATAATCGTAAGAAGCAATTCGTCTACTTTATACTAGAAAGGTGGTTATTTATTTCATTACAAATACGTGAAGTACGTTTCTAGGTACTAAATAATTTACTTTTACTGTCTAGAAATATTAATGTTTCAAGAATTGTAAACAGAAAAATACATGTACAAAATATCGGAATGTAATATTTTTGGCTAGTCAGTAAAAAAAAAAAAAAAAAAAGAAAACAGCATAATATTGTAACGGGTATTACCACGAACATGAAACTAATCTTTTTGGGGTAAATTTATTTCTTTTTAACTGATGTTCAATAGAAAACTTTCTCCCGTAGAAGACTTAACTTATAAAAATAAGTGGTTCTATTTACTACTTTTAGGTACGTGAAATTAGTTTAGAGTTAGTCGACGAGTATTTTCTGGATGATCAATTACTGCTAATTAGCGAATAAGTTATAAGACTCAATTTAATGATAACGACCGGGTCGTACAACACATAAGAGAATTATGGTGAATTAAACCGTAGAAGTTCAAAGCCTGTCCAAACGTAAGTGAAGTAGATTATATTCATATATTAAATATAGCCTTTATCCTTATGATTGCTCATATAATTAGTAGTGTTGTGTATTACCTACCTTGGGTTATTTCATTTAAAAGTTAGTGAAATAATATATTGGAATTTGAACTAGTTATGGCTGATCTTTATTCGAACCCTCAAATAACAACAACCTCAACGAGATTGTTAAAATATAAGTTGATTTAAATCACATCAGGTATATCAAAAATTTTTAATGTTGTGTTTTAATTACAATACCTTACTAAGATACAGCACTACCTTATAGTGGCGTACACAGGAATTTTTCAAGGGCGGGGATCCAGTGTCGAAAGCCCACCTTCTTCGTATCATACCCCAATACGCCACCCAAAAAATTATTCTGATTTTGTCGATTGTCGGGAACAAAAAACAGTAAAAAGTAATATATCAAATAAATATTTAGCATTTTTTACAAAAATTAATTTTAATTAAACATACTTAATTAAATTTTACACACACATACTATATGCGTAGGATTTTAATCAATTGACATAAAAAGCAAGGGTCATGGGGGTTTGCCTGGTCCCAGGGACCTCCCCCCCCCTTGTGTGTGTCACTGCTACCTTATTAAGATTACTTAATTCTGTGTAAAAATTAATACATCATCTGTAAAACACATACATTTGCATACCTTTTGGAATATTTATTTCAATAAATTTCTCGAAACACACTCATCTATATTTTTTAATGTACGGTATCGAATAACAGCATACAAAATGAGTAAGAATAAAAATATGACGCGTCCTAATCAATTCTACACAGTTAGAACATGATGCATTACGTGCATCATATTGACACAATGGTCCAGATGTCGTTTACTGTATTTTGTAACAGGTCTTTCCGCGTTCTTCCTACTAATAATCTTCTTGGTGAAAAATAGGTGTTTCAAAATTATATATTTCATTAAAACCCTTCCTCCGAAGAAGAATACGTGATTATGTAAATCAAGATTTGTATATAAAGATGAAACTCTAAGTTAGAGAGAGAGAGAGAGGTTAGACTGCTACAGGATAGCAGTGGTTGATTAACGTAAAGCTAGGCGAAAGGCATTCGTAGCGTATTTGATTAATATTAAGATAGACGATTTGGTCAATTATGTGTTAAATCGGATTAGGTCGATTTGAATTAGAAGGTGTATTGTCTGGACGTAAGTTATCCGAGTTATTGTTAATACTTCTAGTATCTCATCTACCTCGCTGTTGCTTCACATATTTGCTAATTGGTGCATTTCTTAACTTGAGTTATTGAATTTACGTCTCTGTTGATAATTGTGAATAGTTTGTTCTGAATATGGCTAATCTTCCTTCCGACTCTTTCACGCTAATGGATGGATCGGTTCGTCCACATTACAACTTGAACAAAAAGTTCAACATTTCACAGTTCATTGTACATTTTGAATAGTTCTCACGATCCTTCTAAGTTTGACGTATAAATAAACTATTAATTTATAACAGTTGCGTAACATACCCCCCGCAACCCCCGCATCGTGGGATGGCTCAGAATTCTAAGGGGCCCAACAAAGCCTGATGTTATGGTTTTGTAATCCTTTATCGTTAGACTTAGGTCCCCAAAACTGACTTTGCGGGAGGACCTCAATATTCTCAGTTACGCCGCTGATTGATAACATTCAATTAGTTGTGCTTTGGGGCAAGGGTGGGTTGACTTTCCAGGGTAAGGACTTCTTTTAAAGTAAAGTTTTTAAGGTGTTGCGGTGTCGTAAGTGTGGCCATTCTATATTAAAATTGTAAGTTTTAATTTCTTTAACACTTGTTTTCGACTTTGTACCCCTCTTTTAAAATGTGACGGATTACTACTGTTGTAACTCCTGTTTAGCGGCGCTGTAGTCGCTTGTTTCAAGTGTAAATAGCATTCTGGTTTTGTAAATAAAAGTTTTGTCCCTCCATCCGTCAGGGGTGTTTTTAGCGTCGCCTCTCCTTCTGACAGGTAAGAGCAATTTATTCATTTTTAATGCACGAATCCGAATTGAATTTTTGAATTACGAATTTGAATAATTATTTAGAATTTTGAATTTGAACATTATTTTGAAACAAGCGACAACAGCGCCGCTAAACAGGAGTTACAACAGCTACAGACGAGTACAGTAAAACCCCGCTTAACGCGGGTTATATGTTGCATCAAAGTAGAGCGTAATATGAAACATCGTTAAACGAGGTTATCTCATCATGTAAATAATGGGGTTAGGGCAGTGTTTCTCAAACTGTGGGGCGCGACCGCCTGGGGAGCGCGAGAACCTTACGAGGGGGGCGCGAGCATATCGAAAATAAATTTAAAAAATAATTAATTTACTGGAATGAATTAAAAAAAATACTTTCAGACATAATAAAAAATGCACTTTTACTCTGATATAATTTATAAGCGCGCGTGCGATATTAAGTCAACAAAAATAAAAACTTCTTCAATACCTAATTAGCTATCTTTGATCCTATAACGAAATAAAAAAACTTTTATTTGATTTGCTGTAATCCCAAGATGAGAGATATTTTTATTACGCTTTTTTTTAAACCTATCATACTACTCTTTCAGAGAAAAAACAGATCCCAGACCCAGAATTGAAAAAATTTAGGAACATAAAAAATTCATCACTGTCTTTATTTTTGAAATACTGCACATTATAGCTGTAATCTGTTTCATCTTCTAAGTTATTGGTACAGTTAGTTATGTGTTTGTATGTAGTTCTCTTATGTGTTTGTTTCTCATTTAGGGAAGTTGTAAGTAATGTATTTCTCTGTTGCGCTATTCTCAAACATATAAAGAATAATGAAAAAGGTTTTACACAATTTCTTTAGCAGTAACATACATATTATCATAATGAATATACTTTTTACAAGGAAGTGGTCACGCGGGACATACAGATTACGAAATCTTTAATTCTGGCAAAACTGTTTATTTATTTCCAAAGAAAAATTGAAAAGTCCTTGAAAGTAGGTAAGTAAACTTTCTCTTAGTTAAATTATTCACTGGAATCATGATTTGTATCGTGTACAATAAAATAATTATAAAAAAAAAGGATTGGGGTGACTGAATAACCCCGACCGTATCGAGTGCGCGTCTGCTCCCGGGCTGAAACGAATTGAAGTCTTTTCGCTTTAAATATTAAAAATAATACAATTATTCTTCATCGATATTTTATACTATTGATCATTATTTAACATCAGTGACGCGCACACGGGGGTCCGGACTCCCCCCAAAGCCCTTGATTTTTTTCCGATTGATTATAATTCTAAGTTTATAGTACGCAAAATTTAGTTAAGTATTTGTTATTAATGATTAATTTTATTCATTAATGCTAATTATTTATTCAAAAATTAGTTTTTTACTGTGTTTTGTTCCCGGAAATCGACAAAATCAAAAGGAACCTGATACAAGATTGGTACACTTTCGACCACGGACCGACCCCCCCTTGAAATATTCCTGTGTGCGCTACTGTTTAACATCAGTTATAAATGCTTATTCTGTGAAGCTTAAAATTACAATTCGCTTAAAACTAATCATAATGTGTGTAACCATTTTAAAAAAATCATTTTCCATTTTTGTAAACATTGTCGAGCACTTGGCTTTGCTCTCCTTACAATTCAGCTATTATATCAATAATGTTTTATTTTCTTATAAATGAATTCGTGCAAAGAGCGGGCACTTCAGCCGGTATACTTTTAATGTATCAGTGCTGCACAGAGTATTTTATAACTAATTAATTAATACTAAATTAAGAACAAGTTTAATAAGTATGAACGACTTCCATGGGCTTGTCTTGCAAAGCAAAGTTTTTATAAGGAATGCTTATGATTAGATATTGGCCCTCTGATTTCTTTTTCTATATTTAGCTGATATCTATATTTTGTCTTCTAAGAAGCCATCGCATTTTGCAATATGTTCAATTTAAAAATTAGAGAAAGGAAAAATAACATAATAATTATCCTATTATTTTATTTATTTATTTTGCTTAAAAGTAGTATATAAAATTTAATACTTATGTTACAAATTTGTATGGTTTATAATTAAGATCGCCTATTGTAGCTTTAGCGTCAAAGTGCATTATTATTGCATTCAGTACATTATAAATGTATAAGGGGGGCGCGATAAAAATTGTGATCGAAAAGGGGGGCGCCAGTATTGAAACTTTGAGAAGCACTGGGTTAGGGGAAGATGGGTAGAAAATTGGACAGGTATTTTACCATTAAATTTATTAATTATGCGTTTTATAACAATAAAACAAAAATGTATTTCTTACAAATATAGAAATATAATAAATGAATAAATATATAAAAATAAATAAAATTCCAAGTCAGGATATTTTTATTTTAGATCATACAGTATCTTTTGTATTTCCAATTTTCTGCATTTTTATCAAGAAGGCATATAATGTCACTTAACAACCCGTCTTGCCTTTGAACTCCTGTCAAAATTTGTTCCTGCTTTTTCTTGCTGCTTTATTTTCGTGTTTTTCATTACCACCCATGATAAAAAACTAAAAATCATAATATTTCTCACTAAAGCAATCGTTATATTATATAAATTTATACTTACAATAACGTTAACAAATGTTTTAAATGATAAAAATATGTTCGTTTAAGACCGCCAGAAAGAAGAAACACGGATAAACTGCTTCGGATATCAGGAAGCGTACCACTGTGTGTAATTTCGGGGGATCCCACAATTCAAATAAAAGAACGTTAAACCGAAACAGCGCTAAACAAAATAGCGTTAAGCGGAGTCTTACAGTAAAACAAAATTTTGAAGTTGAATGCATGAACAGCTATGAGTGACTGCTAGACCGTGGAGTGGGGTATGTTATTATTAAATTACATAAATGTTATTTGCTGGCTAAGCTGTCATATTTTGTTCATGTTATTGTAGTTTTAATGAGCTTTCATGATCGAGTGGGTGAATATTAACGTCGCACTGTACAGCTACACGAGGGCTTTTGGCGACGGACCACGTAATTTTGAACCATGGTCAAGTGACGTGGACGACATTTGAGCTGAAACCCCCCTCTCCTAACTACCACATCACACCAATGGGAGGACGTTTTAGCTCTCGACAGATTTAACGTGCATCGCTGCCCTACACGGCGGATCTTTAGTGGTTCTGGGCTCGAACTCTTGACATGCCTGCCATGATCCGATACCTTGACCACTGGGCTGTGCAGCCCCCCGTGGAGCGGGGACGTATTCAATATAAAGCGAGCAGAGAATACACGAGAACCTGATGACACTGAAACCGACGTATATGCTTAATTTGTTTGCTGTTGAATACAACCTCATCGCGAAGCATGACATGAACACTTAAACCCAATCCTGCGAATGCGGGAAGGGGGGATAGATTGTCTCAACAACCAATTCCGTGCTATCGCGTGCAACAGCATTTATTTTCCGCTTCACTCGGCGTGTGGTGAAAAATGTATTTACATGGCTGGCATTGCAGTAATCACTTTTCTACAGAGGCTGTGATATCGTGCGCTGCCAATGAAGGTACATGGGCCATACACTTTTATCGAATCATTTGCTTAAGTAAACACAGTCGTATCGTTTGTGAACAGCTGATTATTTAGTCTAGCTGGTGTCGGTGTTTTATAATTGTTTCTTTTAGTATATGCGTGTTAGGTCTTGGTATAGGTGGTCATCCCAAAATGCTTTTGCGATCCACCTGTCGATCGCAATCAACTCAATGCCCATACCTGCTTCAGCATTTCAACTCATAAGAGGGTGTTAACCGGAAAACGTATAAAAAATGATAATGGCCATTCATATCGTAGATGAGGGTATAAATAAGAGACTCGTGAAAACAGCTTCAATTCTCCTGAAAGCTTGAAAAAATGGTTAAATATTTCATCCCATCTTTTTTATTAATTTCGCATAATGATTTTCCCATTGTTTTAATTTATCAGATTTTAAATATGCATTCGATCTTCTAATTTCTTCAAACAGACAATTGCCATCGCTTGTAATATCACTCTTTTATTTACTTAAAAAAGCACAATTTTCTGTATTTGCCTAATTTACTTGAAATCAAGTCAAAAAATACAAATGAAAACTGTTATTTTCTGTGAAATTTGTTTCAGACCGTTCTTGGACATATTAGAAACATGTTTGGTAAAAATTATGCACTTCTTTGATGTTTAAAATCAATCTTTTGAGTCATTTTCAGAAAAATAGTTGCTTGATCATGTACAAAATCTATCAATATGTCCGTTAACTTCCACTGCACCGACACATGACGCACAACAGTTATGCCTAGCATATCTGAATACAGAGACTTACAGATAAGTTTCAAAATATTGAAAAGGAGGGCAGTTTTGAGGAAGAAAAGAAACCGTAACAGAAGGACTGCCCTTCCTAAAAAGGACGATCGGTCACCTAATGTATAAACAAAAAAATTAATCTTGTAGTTTTTCCACTGTGCGAAAAATATTTGTTGCCTGATGATCGAGAGAACCACTTCGATGAAGACCTACAAAATATGTTTTTTCAAATAGTAATTAATTTTGGACAAGTGAGAATTCAAGATTGAATGTTGATACTTTAGTTGTATCACTTACCGAAAAGTTTAATAAGAAGGATATTTCTTGTTCTGAAATTTCCGATGTATTAGAAAATGATACTGTTGTGTTGTGTGAGTTCAAACTATAATTAGATGCACATTTGAGCGACTTCCTTTTTAAAATATTATTTTAATATATCTCTACTTCACTGTACAACACAACACATTACTAATTACCGATACAATTTCATAGTTGCGTGTTATTTATATACAATCACTCCACTCAGTCACAGTTAAGTCTTTAACTGGTTACAGTTAAATATACCACATCTCCTCCCTCCTAAAGAACAAGTCTCTCCGGAGGCCACCTGATTCTCCCGAACGCCTAGGTAATGGCCTGTCTGGAACTGGTGGACTCCTCCGTCTCGGAGTCAGTCTCTTTAGCTGAAGACTGTGATAAATCTGGAACCGCAACATCAGTTGATGGCACTCCTTGTACGGAAGATGAACCCAATTCCCTTGTTCCGATCCTTAGAAATATCTTCCGCCGTTTCTGCATGCTGAATATTAGAGTTGTTTTCTCGAACCTCTGATGATGGAAATCTCTGGTGCATAAGTGGAATGATGTTTTCTTGCACTTTATCCCCCACTGAACGGATCTGATCAACATGTCGTCTCATGAGGGTTCCTTGAACATCAATGATGTAGTGGAGTACGCCATCCTGGTTTACAATGGTACCAAACTTCCATCTAGTATTAGCTGCTCTGTAAACTCTCACAGCGAACTCGATCTCCAACATCAAATTTCCTATCTCGGAATTCGAAATTATCTCTTCGTAATTTATCCTGAATTTTTGTTTTCAATTCAGGTAAAAGTAAATCTATCCTGGTTCTAATGTCTCTTTTAAGAATAACATGGCTGGAATAAGTGTTGTAGTTACATTAGGAGCTTTTCGGTATTGCATTAAAAATGTACTTAATTTCTGCTGTATAGTACCTTCGTATTTATGCATAGCTCTTAATGATTGCTTTAAAGTAGCAACATAACGTTCTGCTTGTCCATTACTAGAAGGCTTGAAAGGTGCACTAGTTTTGTGCCCCTAACTCCATTTTTACGCATAAATCGCTGAAATTCATAGGATGTAAACTGAGATCCATTATCGCTGACAAATACCCTAGGTAATCCGAATCTTGCAAAACTATCTCGAAGACATTCGATGGTTTTTTGGTTGTGGTTACCTTCATAGGGTATACTTCTAACCATTTGAATGAGCAACGATCAGGAAAACGTGTGTGTTCAAAAACTGGTCAGCAAAATCTACATGAATACGTTCCCAGGGCATACTGGGATATTCCCAGTAATGAACTTTAGATTTTGAGGATCAGCCTTATATCTAGCACAATCGACACAGTTTTTTGCGGCTTCTTCAATATCGTTATCTATATTTTTCCAATAGACGAACGATCTAGCTATAGCCTTCATTTTTACTATTCCTAAGTGTCCAGCATATAATTCTTCTTCCAGAACGTTCTTCCGAAATTTCCTTGGAATACAGACTCTTTGTCCGTACATAATACAACCATCCTCAATGGTATACTGGGCTTCCCTCCCTTGCAAATCTTTACCTTCCCTTAAGGCTCTTAAGAGTGGACCCAGCTCAATATCTTTACTCGTCTCCTGTCGTAACTCCTTAGAAGTAACCGGTAATGCTTCAATCTGTGACATCTGAAATATTGTGATGTCATCTTTAACTTCAAGCTCTTCGGATGTTTTTGGTAAACGAGAAAGAAAGTCTGCATTTCCGTGTTCAATCGTTTTACGGAATATTATATCAAACTCAAATGACTGCAAAATGAGCGCATAATGTAAAAGTCGGGTAACTGCCAACACTGGTAAACCTCTTTTTGAACTAAAAATAGCTATCAAAGGTTTGTAAACTGTTATCAAAGTGAATCTTCTACCTTTCAAATAAAGATAAAACTTTCTTACTGCCCAAACTATTGAAATAGCTTCTTTATCAATTTGGGGAGTATTTTTCTCGGACCCAGATAAAGTTCTTGATGCGAACGCGATCGGACGTTCAGAGCCATCTGGATATACGTGTGACAGAACACAACCAATGCCAACTGGAGATGCATCACTAGCTAAAGTTAAAGGTAGGCTAGATCATAATGCACCAAAATTTTAGGGTGAACAAATTCCTCTTTATTTGCTCAAAGGCAACTCCAGTAATCCTTCGACCATAAAAATCTAACATTTTTTTTTTTTGTTAAATTATTAAGAGGATTAGCAATAGTAGCTAAATTTTCACAAAATTTCCTGTAAAATTTAACTAACCCTAAGAAACTTTTTACTCGTTTTGAACATTTCGGGGTACAGGAGCATTTACAACGGCTGAGATCTTTTCGTCAGTTTTATGTAACCCTTTGAATCGATTCTATGCCCAAGAAAATTTATTTCATTTTGAAAACTTACTTTATTTAAATTAAGCTTTAACCCGTGTTCTCTACATTTCTTAAAATTCCCCTCTTAAAGCTGTAAATGCGAAATTTTTATCGCTCCCTGTTATTCTAGCATCATCCATAAAGACCTTGACTCCATCCATACCCTGAAATAGTCCGTCAACATAGCGCCAAATAGCAGGTGCCCCATTTAATCCATACATAAGTCTTTACAAATATATAATCCCTTGTGGGTATTTATAGTCATTAATTTCGACTGTCGGGATGGACTTCATTTGCAACAGTGGTAATGCTTAAAATCTAATTTTGTAAATTGTTTTCCCATTTAAACTACCAAAATTTCATCCAATCTTGGTAAAGGATGCTGGAGGAACAATTAAATTTGGATTCAGGGGTTACTGAACAATCAGCACATAGTCTTATACTACCATCGGATTTAACAAACAGGGACTACTGGGGTTGCCCATTCAGAGCTGTCGACTTTTTCTATGATACCCTCTTTTCAAGTCTGTCAATTTCGTTTTCAACTCTACCTTGAGAGCAAAGGGTACTGTCTCGAAACCCTACAAAATATAGGTTTTACCCATGTCTGAGTTTTAATTTAGCCTCATAATTGTTTATTTCTCTTAATTTATCATCGAAAATATCCTTATACTCTCTTAGAAGGTTATTTAAATTTTGTTCAGTTTTTGCTATAAAAGCTTTAATAGCCGGCCAAATCTAATGAATTTTATAGAGCCATTCCCGACCCAGAATAGTATCCAAGTTTTCTTTCACAATGTATAAGTTCAAGTTTACTTTTGATTTTTAAGACAAAATTCTTACAGTAAAATATATCATCCTAATGGTATAATTGAATCTCCTCTTTGAGATATGTATTTTAAAAAACTATATTTGTAGGTTTAATTTGTTTATTTGAAATTTTCCTGAAATTTCCAATAATTATTACACCACAACTGCCTCCTCATCTAATTCCATAGAACAACTTTGTTTTCAATTTTTAAATTTATCATAATTGAGGTCGTTTTGGTTCTTCCTCGTGTAATATATAATCCTGAATTTTTTGAATTGCATAGTGAATTCTATTTCATCTTTCAATTCATTTAATAGAGTTACCTGTTTTTGTTTAACCGATTTCCGCATTTGCCTTTTAGATGCGAAGCATGCCTGTTTAATGAGCCCAATTTTCCCACACAGAAATTACATTGTTGCATTTGAAATAAATCTACAATTCTCTTTGCATGGTTGGTACTCCGTGCATCGTGAACAATATAATTTTTCTTCGGCTTTTGTAAAATTGACTTTTTTATCCACGCAGTTTTTTAAAAAGCTTGCATTGAATTTATTGCCGGGCCCATAATGGTCATCGAGTCCGCGTCTCGCAGTCTTTTTCCATAGCCAGTGATTTAGCGTTTTCTCGAGATAATATTAGCTTCAATAATCGATCTAAAATCATTATCCCCGCAACCCGCTTTACAAATACGTCGCGTAACATGGGAATATTTAAACATATCTTTATCATAATCACATAACGCCATTGTTGAGCCTGTTCTCTCGGCAATGTATGTACGCACACCTTCCCCTTCAGTCTGTTTTCTGTTTAAAAATTTGTGACGAGAAGGTATAATTAAAGGTTTTGGGGTCAGCTCTTCTATGCATCTTTAATTTATCTAACGTTTGGTTTTAGAAGTTGAATGGGTGCAAGCAAATTCTTTTAGTAACTGGTACAATTTTGCACTCAAGAGACGAAACAAAACCTTAGCTCGATTTGCTACTGGTACATTCTGTACATCTAAGTAAGTTTCGAATTCAATGAAACTATCGAAATTTTCATTTTTCTTCATCAAATTTTTTCAAATTGTGTATTGTGCTATTTATGACTAATATAAGAATCTTCTAATTTGCAGCGCTCGAATCAAATCTTTGATTCTGCTGAGTAAGTCTGCAGGCAATTTGCTGTTCCATGGTTCCTTCCGATTAAAGAGAGAGAAAAATTTCCCTTTACCTTGAGCAGTTTTCAGGCAATGCCTATCCAAATTCCAATATATCCCATCCTCAGCCAGTTAACTGTTGTGTTGTGGAGTTCAAACTATAATTAGATGTAGCATTTGAGCGACTTCCTTCTTTAAAATATTATTTTAATATATCTCTACTTCACTGTACAACACATTACTAATTACCGATACAATTTCATAGTTGCGTGTTATTTATATACAATCCTCCACTCAGTCACAGTTAAGTCTTTAACTGGTTACAGTTAAATATACCACAGATACATAGACCAAAAGAACATTCAACGGAAAAATAGTCGTTTAAGTAAATGATTAAAAGGGATGTAAGTGTAATTAATGCATTCTTGTTTGATTTAATAAAATGTTTCATGTATTTTAGTTGTAACTTTTTCTTAAATTTTCGTCCTCGTTTTCACTGCAAAAAATTGGTCACCTTAATATACATATACTTTAACAAATGAGGACTAAATCAGAGGAAGGAATAGTCGAGTTGAAACGGTTTTAAACTATGTAGCCCACGATGCGCAAATAAGATAATAGCCCCGAGTTCTGAATAAATTAAACATAATCGTGCGGAATAATAGCTTACATTGTTTCGCATGACTAAACATTTAACGAAACCTTTCCTTGAAGTCTCCACAGGGTATGAAGGTTACGACAGTAAAATATCAATTTTAAATATTCCTGCAGCTTAAACTGGGCACAACATTACTAGGTTAGTCACCAACAATCATCGTGTTCCTGTACCACACGATTAATTCAAAAATTCACTTCACTTACTTTAATTTTGAAATCAGTCTTGCATCAGCATGAAGAATTACTTTTGCGCGATTCACAGGTCCCATGCTATTGTTCAGTGTAATCACATAACCTTAGTTGAGGATGAGGATGTGCAGCTGATTCAGATGTGCAGCTGGATAATGAATCTTCAACTGAACGATGACAGTTTCATGCTTCCAAAGGTCGTCCTGTAGTGTGGTAGAAAATTTCTGGTGTTCAAAGTTCTCAGGTTGGTGCAGAAACCATTGAACCGTATTCAGAGCTTTGAAAGCAGTTCTCGTATATAGTGCTATAATTATAAATAATTGATTAATCAAAATCATGACAAATCACTTCTACAAAAATTAAATTATTGTACGGTAACGAGCTCTATGCTTCCTTCAGATAAAGATTTTATGATATATATATATATATAATTTCAACAAATCACTGAAAATACGCGGTTTAACTTTTTGAACCTCATGGAGTATGTTGTATTTAGATTGATGAAAGGTCTTCAGGGTTTTGTATGATAACTCAAAAAAATACTAACAATTATTCACCATATGTAAATGTTGTTGACTAATTGATTTCTATATGAGCTTCTGAACATATCACTGAGACAATAAAAAGGACATCGATGACGGACCTCATAATTGATCAAATGTCCCTTCTTGAATCATTGTTTATAAACTAAATGACAAGAACTAAGCAGGGTCCTATTCTGCTAATTTTCAAAACCAGTAACAGGAAAACATCGTCTTCTGACAGGTTTGATGTGCATCAGCTTTTCTATACAGCAGTCTTTTGAAGGAGATTCCCCAATTCTCTTCGTTCGGTTCGGAGTCCATTAGTCTAAAGACCTAACTACAATGGACTTGTCTTCTCTGCTGGGATATTAAGTGCAGTTTACTTAAGAATGCCTGTTTCTAGAACTAACAGGAAGATTTTGAATTATATAACTGTTTTCTTTTTACTTAAGCTTCCTTATTAATACTTTATATTAAATGAACTATATAAAGATTTTAAAATATGTTCCAATTTTGGAATTATAAGTGTTGCCTATTCAAAAAGTAGACATACGCGATTGCGTCAGAATGAGTGTAGCTATAGCAGAGAAACCAAACAGGGACACGGAGTACGGTAGGAGATGTACACCGCATACGATGTTTAATTGTAAACCTGTTAGTGGTAGAGGAAATTAATTGAAAGTAAAGTCGTGCCATACAAGGATGCATCCAGATCGGTACTCCGGTTTTTGATTGCAGGTAGTGAGTTTAACACTTTATCTACTGCAGTTTTTTCATGCAATATTTTTTTGGATCACTACATTGAAAAGTAAGGGATATACATAAACAAAATACTCAACTTTGGGAAATTTAGTCCATTAGAACTAATTAATTAATTAAAAAAATATTCAACTGTAAAATTAATTTAATACTGTTTGACTTAAAATAAATAGGCAAATCGTTTTCTAATGTCTTCATTAACATACAAAAAAATAAGACACTTAAATTTTGACAAACTAT
>BMAU01020289.1:0-32500 GCA_019973935.1 Trichonephila clavipes | reverse complement strand
GGGGCGTATTCCCCAAGTATAGGGGGCAGATGCCACACACGCTCATTTCCTTATTGCTGCAAAGTTATGGCAATTTCTACATGTGCATCGTTTGGGCAACATTATACGTAGCTCACTTATATATATTGCTAATATATTATTTTAAATAACAAGTTGTGACGTCTTACGCTTCTTTTCTTTAACAAGTCCTTTGGGTTCTTTGGGCCAGAATTAATGGCAACTCTTTTCCAACCAAATCCAAGAAACGACATGTGAAGAGATGCAAATAAATAGGATAAATATAGGATCTTAGAGTAAGCGGAATTAGGCGGTTCGATTATTGAGATTGGCCTGAATTAGAATTGATCATGTTAAAAATATAAATATATATATTGTGGGTTTCGTATTGCGTCATCGTAGATTCTCTCATATTAATTATTATAATTATATTTGTTAAAAGTTTAAGTTGAATATCTTAATAAAGTCATATTATGGTAATGTTTGATCCGAGTTCTTTCGCCAACCCTACACCTCTAGCTCACGCTGATACTTCGAGGGATGTACTACCAAGGGGAGGTGCATCACAAAGTACTTTAAAGAACTTTAAATATGAGGAACGGAATATTATAAAAGTTGTACTACCACTTTAAATCCTCACAAGATCGAGTGGTATAGGTATCGGACCGTGGCTTGCCTTGTCACGAGTTCGAGCCCAGTGCCACTAAAGACCCGCTGTGTAGGGCAGCGATTCACGTTAAATCTGTCGAGAGCTGAAACGTCCTCCCGTTGGTGTGGTGTGGTAGTTAGGAGAGGGGGTAGCCAGCTCAGGTGTCGTTCACGTCACTTGACCATGGTTCAAAATTACGTGGTCCGTCGCCAAAAGCCCTCGTGTAGCTGAACAGTGTGACGTTAATATTCAATCAATCAATCAACCTCACAAGATCGAAAAGTAAGGCCGAATAAAGACGTTTATTTCAGATAAATTCACAAGCCACACTCAATGTTGGACCAGACTCTTCACACAAGTGGTTCAAAATTCCCACCTATTGACGCATAAAAGTACTTTTAACAAACTGGCGTCTTTTCCCAAATTATCTTATATCTAAAAATAAATTTTGTTCCATTTGCAGTTTTGATATATTGAAGCTCTTCTTAAAATTCATTTCTACAAAAATTTGAAATATTGCTGCGAGCTATATTGTTGGTAAAAATAATTTAAAAAATTTAATGTATGAACACATAATTAAAAAAGGATAACACATTTACTGTAAAATCTGTATATCCGGTGCGGGTTGTACACCCCGCACCGGTGTATAACCTATACTTTCAAGCCGGAATTTTTAATTTTTAGATATATTCCCCGTGTAACGCGCACACCCATTTAGGACACCAGATAATTAAGCTTTTTCGACATCTGAAATGGACCGAATGGCTTAATTGTATTTTGTTTTGAAATATTATCTTCTATAAAAGATTCATTTTTAATTACTTCAATTTGGTATGAAATTTTTAGATGTAATTTCTTTTATTTTTTGGCAGATTTACATTATTTTAATCCCTAATATATTCTTAAAAATATATGTCTGTTCTCTAATGTACTTCAAAGTGTATGGAATGGGCATGTCATTAATTTAAATAAATACTGACTCCCCCATTGAAATAAGTCGAAGAAAACTATTTGACCTTTGAATTATTGGTTGTAAGCTGTTGAAAAAACTCCATATTAATATTCAAAATTCATCAAATATTGTCTAAAATGATATAATGGTAAATCAAATGGCACACTCAAATATATTCAGATTAATGTGCCATATTTTAACACATGAAACTTTTTTTACAAAATAAGAGAGTGCTTAATAAGATATTAGAAATATTGGTAAAGCAAATATTTGTATAAAAAGATTTAGATATTAAACTAAGGAATGATTATAATTTAGTATTTGTGTGTGTGTGTGTATTTAGGTACAAGAAATAAGGTAAAAATCATACTACCCTTATGATTTTCAAGGGGACATGGAGCGATTTATACACAAAACATTTAATTTAATGATTTTTTATTTCATAATTTTGTAGTTGCCTCCTATGTGTATGTATGGTGTAAAACAGATTTTGTGCTCAAAATTTCATAAAAAATTAATTTAATTTTCTAAGCAAAAATCCTGAAACTTGTAAAGTGATTTTAAAATGCTACTCTCTCCTCTTACAAAAATTAACGTACATATATGAAATTAGATTAACTAGTATGTCGAACTATGTATAACAAAAGTTGGTAAGGGTTTCGCGATAACATGATTGATATTTGTACAATACTTCTATTTATGAATGCTTACTGAAAATTCCTTAACAAATGTGTATTTTAAGTTCAATTATTTTTATTATTCAAAAGGCGTATTGCTTTGATTGAAAAAGTGCATACTGACTTTTGTTCCATGTACTATTAACAACAAGTGAAACAAAATTTCCAAGTATTAAGCACAATAGCAAAAAAGCCTTAGCATTTTAAATGAAGACAAACTAGTTATCTTATCTTTCTGAGATAAGTCAGTTTAAAGTTTTGATTTGCCTTTGGAATGTGAATAAAAACAAATGTAAAAGTTATCATAACTCTGCGTCTCTTAAACTTAGAGCTTTTAAATGTTGTGAGTCTGTAGAAAAGTATGTAAAAACAACTAATATAAAAAAATTAAGTCAATTTTCCTACTTAGATCAAAAAAGGAAAAATTTTATTTTAGTTACTTTTTATTAAATAGTTACATTTAATATCAACATGTATAGATATATGACATGATCACAACAAAAAATAATAATTATTTTTTATTAATTATCATTAAAGTATCATATTGTCATCTAAAACAATCGTGTATATAAAATTTCATTTCAACTGAATGCTCTAAAACATGAGAAAAAAATATTTTCATGATTTGACACAAGTCGCCAAAAAGGGTAGCTAAGTCATCAACGTGGCTATATTTGTAATTTTTTAAATAATTAGTTTTAATCAATTAATTTTTATTAATTATAACTAAATTATTGTATTGCCCTCCAAAATATAATCATGTATATTAAATTTCAACTCAATTGAGTGCTTTAAAATGTATTTTATTAACGATTGAAAATTCCAGCAAGATAAATAAATAAACAAACAAACAAACAAATGAATAAATATATAGAGAGTGCGAGATAATAGTAGGAATTGAATAACATAAATTTTAAAAATTAGATAAGATCTTTTGACTGATTTTTGTCAATTGAATCCTATCGTGTTCCCTTAAACAGGCAATACGAATGCAAAATATTCGCAACATTTTGGTACAATTTCTTTGATATTTGCTTTAAATTAAATAATATTTAAAGCTAATTTCTTTCTTCTGTCGAAACAAATTTTCTTTCCATCGAGAATTTTTTCAGTAAACCTATTTATAATATTTTGAACAACTTGCATTTATTTCAAGCCCTTACAATTTTTGGCGAGAAATTCATTTCATGCAAGCAAAACACAAAACAAGAAAAAAACTAGTTTATATTAACTACTTTCAACTATCAAATAACAGAGAATCCCATGCATTTAAAATTAAATGTTTTACATTCGCGTCCAAAATATTCATAAATCCTCCGGAAACATTAATCAAATTCACCAAAAAAAGAAAGACATGCACAAAAAAGAATACCGAATGAGGAAAGGAAAGAAGAAAGTTAGATACGCAGACACGAAATCAAAATTTTATCTTGAATTCTAATCGTTTTGGTCGGAGGGAATTTTTTTTCTCGAAATTCCTCTGAGAAATATCGCGAGTAATCTTGGAGAAGAAAACTACCTTACATAAAGAGCAGCGGATCTCACATAAAAAAATGAATTTGAATTTCAAATGAAAACGTCCTTCCTTTTCTACAGGTTCTCTTCACTGGTAGAATTAGGTCGCGTTTGACAAGACACGTTCGTGTAAAGCACTGCGATTCTTACGACATGGTCTTTTTTCTTTGTGGTTATTTATTTATTATGTCTTTTTCACCTATTAATTTTGGAAAGACTCATGTATAAATCAGTGCTAAGAGGCGAAAATTTACTTTAGAGGGATAATTTAAAGCAAGGATCTTTCAAAATGAGATTACATCTCTTCAATGTATGAAGTGGCAATTTTCGCCATCAGACTTCTCAACTCACTTATTTAATGTAGAATTTCTTTCAATAAAACATAATTTGATTGGTATTTTCTTGAATAATTTTATAGCTTAGAAAATGGAATATGATGATATTCCGTCTCTTAAGTAAGATTTCTCACTTCTCCTTGTTATAGCAGATAAGTAGTGTAAAAGATAAAAGAGTTATGCGATGTAAATATTATAACTGTAAGATATATATGTTTGTACATCATGCTTTTAGCTACTTTTGAACATAATGAGGGGTACCTTATTTTTAAGGTATCCGACTACGTTCGGAACGGTGATTTTAAAAAAGGGCATTAATGGTTAATTTTCAAATTTAGTGTCACTCAGATTAGAATACATGCATAAAATTGTTTTAAGGACATTTTGACAAAAAAAATTTATTTAAATATAATATTTCGGCAAAAAATTAACTTATAATCTTTCTTCCAAATGTTCTCCTTTTGTGAAAAATAGTCCTATTATAATAATATTTTGCCTGTATATAGCTCAGAGGCTCAACTAGAATGTTTGAAAAATTCACATTATTTTCAGAGTTACCACCAATTGAAATAATTATTGGCATTTTTTTCTTAAAATTTCTCCCCTCTGTTGTCGTAAAATATGAATAAACCCACTTCTAGGTTATATATTTCAAAAATTCTTGTTGAGCCTCTGTAGAGAGGTCTGAGCTATATACAGGCAAAATATTATTATAATAGATCCATTTTTCACAAAAGGAGAACATTTGGAAAAAATATTATTCTAAGCTAATTTTTTGCCCCAAAATATTATATTTAAATAAAAATTTTTTATCAAAATGCCCTTAAAACAATTTTATGCATATATTCTAATCTAAGTGACACTAAATATCATGAAAATCATCCATTTATTCGCTTTTGCAAATCACAGTTCCGAACGTAGTCGGATACCTTAAAATTAATGATTTTGAATCTGCTAATATTTTCCTCAATACTTGGAAACTCTACTACTGTATGTATGGTCTAGAAACAAAAAGTTCGATATTGAATTAAAATTTTGACATCTAATTACTAAATAACTAGTGTAAAGTAGCTTTTATTATCTTCTTAGAGAGCATATATGTCTATAAAGATTTCAATGGTAAATGATGGTTAAAATGTTAAAGTACAATTATTTTATTTGTATTACAGTAATAAGTTAATAAATTTTTAAATTGTAAAACATATTATTCTAATTTTAAAATGCATCAGATTTATAAGTCATTCATTTATGTTAAATAGTGCTTTTAAATGGTTTTGTCTACAAAAAGTACTAGCAACAATTGTTGTAAAATTCTTTTTAAGCAAGACGTATTGTAATCATAGTATCGCTGATTTCTCCCTATACAATGAATAAGATTTAGTTTCAATTACAGTATTGAATTAACTCATATACAAAACTTGTAAATTATTTAACATTTCCTCTCTTTCAATATTTTTTTCTCAAATCTTCCATTTTATTCTTAACTGTTTGTCTTTTTGTCAAACTGCTGTATTTTAAAAGTAGTTGGAAAGTTGAGAAAGACTATTTCTGTAAATGTTAATCTATATTTAAATTTATTTGAAAATTATTTAATAACCCTAAGTAATCCAATGAAAGCACGCATTAATTTTTAGTGACGATGCTCTTGACTGTTAAAAACATCATTCATAAATTACAAAAGAAAAGTTTCATTTCAACTCTCGTAACTTTAACCACACAAAAATGATCGCATGTTTCAAATGACGACTGAATTCTTCGAAATGAAAACACACAAAGATAACATATTCTACGACTCGATTTTTTTTTATATATATAACTTTAAAAAAATATTTTTTTGTTATTACTTTTGTATTCCTTTTAAATGATCACTTCACCGTGACAGGGATATGTTACATTGATGCGTTATTTTAGTTTATTGATTGAAGTTTTATCAACGTCGCTATTTTAAAAAATGCCAAGTCGATTGGTAACTAATTTTCAGCTATGGTAAAATGACGAAGACAACACCTGAGTTCCCCCCCACACACACACTCTCCAAACTTCCTCGCCACGCTAACGAGAAGACATCGAGCATCAACAAATTTAAAGCTCCTTTAAACGGAATATCTCTATATCTTGAAGAATAAAATGAAATAGTTTAAATTTTCGAATAAAGCATATATCATTTACAAGATAATTTTTTCCTTAACTGATGTATCAAATTTCGAATTTCTCCCAAGCCTTGTTAAGCATACACATACCACTACAAAGATTTATAATCTTTAATTTAATTATCTTTCCCCAAATACATTTGTCATTCATGATTGAAATTTGTCTAGTAACACATAACTTATCTATTCGAGATTATTACGTGTGCACTCGGTACAGTAATACCCCGAACTTAGGCGATTGTACGGGGACTAAGTGGTAACCGAGTAAGTCGGGGTTTAATTTCATATATAAATACATATAAGTTATTTTTAAATGTGGACGGAGCCGAAAGAAAAAAATAATTTGGAAAAGAAATGCTTAATAAATTCTTGGATTACATGAATACAAAAACGCAAACCAAAGTTATTTTGATGTTTCATAAAATCTAACAGTTGTCTGCGGGCTCAAAAATTCTTTTTTCTCCCGCGAACTTTCCTCGTAGTAAGTTTATATATATATATATATATATATATATATATATATATATATATATATATTTGTTCCTTGTTTTGCTGAGAAAATATGTTATTTGTTGTAGTATGCACTTTTTACAATATGTAACCTTTTTTCAATTACACTGAGGCCTTCTACCAAACTACCAACCTTCATGAGATCTTCTGATTGAACTAGATCTAAGGACTCAATTTCTTCAATGCCTTGCTCTTGCTCATGCATGTGTATGAGCTCGTCAATTGTCAGCTCCTGATTCCAGCAGTTCTTCAACGTCGTCACTATCCACTTCTATAAATTGTTTTGCTAATTTATTATAATAACTTCTTCAATCAAATTACCAATTTCATCAGGATCTGTCACTTATTTCGTCTAAATTTCAGTTACGAAAAAAAAGAAAGAAGAGAAAGGGAAGGGCAAATCGAGACAAAAGATTTGAAAGTCGCGTAAGTCGGAATTCGCATAAGTTGGGGAAGCGTAATTCTAGGTATTAATGAATATGTAAATTTCTTTGCTTTGTCTTCTGTGAGCTGCTATGAGAGTATTTTTGGCCTACATAAGAACGATGCAGAAAACAACTTTGGAGTGAAGCGTTTGACACAGGGCATTTCATTTATCTTAAGCGAAACTGTACATACTGTGCGTGGTTTTGTGTGATTTTTCAATATGTTCTATTGTAGACTTTTAAAAGTGTGTCGTGTATATTTTTAAAAGAGTGCTAGAACAAAAACCAAAAGTAATAATGGCATAGCTCAATAATGATTTATTATGAAAAAATATGATACTTGTCAATTGCTTGGGCATTTCATGCATTTAAAAGATGATCAACCGCGCTAAAATATGAAACAGTGTTTTCATAATTCATTTGAAGGACAACACTCGTATTCAAAAAAGGAGGGGACGTTGTTAAACAGTTATTCTTTATGGTTTCAGAATATTTTCCTTACCTTGAATTTTAAAATTTGAAAAAAGAGTAATTTTAAATTTTATTAATTTAATTGGACTGTTTATAATTCGTAAAAAACCAATACCCTTTATTGTTATCTAATGCAGATTTAAGGAAATTTTAACAAATAAACATTTGCTATTAACAATGAGAAATGATTTTATTAAGAAAAGCAAACAACATTTCCTGTTCTTATTAGTGATACAAAATATTAATTAAACTTTAAATCCGCCTGTTTCGTTTAGTTTCCATCTGATTTGGCAAGCAAATTTACATGCAGAAAGTAAAACTCCTCACAGAAAATGACGATATTTAACAATACCCAATACAGTTTCAAAGATTTGCTCAACATTGAAAGTTAGAACATAATTAAGGTAAAAACACTTATTTCCAGACAGAGCTAAATAAAATCACCCGCCTGTAAATTTTCTAAAATGAGGTATCGAAATTCATTTCCAGCCTGCTTCTAATCAATTTACTTCATCTTCGCTATTTTCTGAAATTCTATTTCCGAATAGATTCGAAATCACCCAGACAATTAAAAGTTATTTTCCAGTTCTTTCCGGAGTAGAATCGGGAATTCAACCGGAGGCTGTAACAGCGAGAACTTTTCCCCCAAACATTTCGAAACGATATTATTTTCACACCGAAAAGTTTTAATTAATCAACAGACACTTTGATTCTTTCTCAATTGAGTGAGTTTTGTTTTTAATTCTTGTTACCATCTCTTAATAGGCACCATTAACATTCGTAAACCTCCTTAGGCTATCAGTCTTTTCATTGGAGCCTTTCTTTCCAATACACACTGGGGACAAGTAATCTATCTTACGAGAATTAGATTAGAGCAGGGAAATCACTTTATTTTTCACCTGCTGGTTAACTTCGGAGAAATGCCAAAGTTTACGTGAGAAACATAAATTAATATTTATTAATTTATGTTTCCATTTATAAATCTAATATATATTATAAATGCGAAAGTTTGTGAGTATCTTTGTGGGTCTTTCACGCAAAAACAACAGAATGGATTTTAATGAAACTTTACAGTAATATAGCTTATAAATCAGACTAACACAAAGGCTAAAATTTATAAAGATATTGTGAGAAGTTTTTAAAGTATAACGACAATTGTCAAGAAAGTAGGAAAAAATTCTGCCATTTGCAAAAAAGCCCGTGACAGCATCCATCTATCTTTTTTATCCCTTCTGTTTTGTCTACGCCATACCTGAGTGCGCTTTGGTTTTTAATTTATTCCGTTCATCAGTTTCATCACTATTTTTATTTCATAATAAAACTAGATTTTGAAGGGAGAGGTGGTGGCAAGATTTTAACATAAAATAAATACAAAAAAAGTAATATTAATGTATTACACTTCCTGATATAAATTATTTACACTATTTTAAGCGTTCATTACACAAAATTTGTAATTATGACAGTGGAAGGAAAACTATGAAATTAAAATAAAATATCAAAATGTTTTTATCATTTAGTTTTTTTTTTCTTTTTAAATGTTTTATTCCAGTACATGTAAATATATATCTACGCTTTCCCATACTGTTTTTTTTTAAACTTTATCTATATTATTTATATATATATATAATATATATATATTATATATATATTATATATATATTATATATATATTATATATATATATATATATATTATATATATATATATATATATATTATATATATATATATATATATATATATATGTGTGTGTGTGTGTGTTTTAAAAGTATTTCTATTAATTCATTACTAAATTAATTATTTTTTAATTAAAAGTACATTGTCTATTATTTTGGATAAAAATACATTTCACAGACATTTTTAAGCTAACTAAAGAATCGTTTTCTTTTTATTGCTTCACATTAATAATTTTTAACTAATGCAATTTTGTTTTTTAAAAGTCATAGATCGAAATTTGAAGCTATATTTTATCTGTGAGGGTAGGGGAAGAGGAAACAGTAATTTTACACTAAAAAAACCGTGTTATGCCGGGCTAGAGGGAGGGGAGAAAAATCCTGTCTTAAATCGAAAATATGTGGAACAAATTTCGAAAAAGGGAAATTTTATGAAATAATTTTAGAAATCACTTACATTGCGCGCGTACAAACACACACATAATTGCTGGCGTCATGAGGGAAAGAGAAAGCCCGTGCAAAGCCGGGCCATGCAGCTAGTTATTATATAAGCTTGAAGACACTTGAAACTTACTCTTCTTAATCTGTTATTACAATAGATTTTATTAAAGTATCTAACTATATGCCTTAATTGGCATATTAACCCTTTAATTAAGTTATTTTATTGATTTGGATACATAAATTGTTAACTTTTTATTGCAAAAATCAAATGTTTTGTATGAAATAAAATATACTTAGTAGTTAAAAATTGATACAGACGAACCTCTAGGTAACGAATCTCTATATTGCGAATTTTTCTAAACAGCGAACTTTTTCGTGGAACCTTGAACATTTCACGATTTTCCTCGTAAAATAACCTCTTTATAGCGAAGTGCGTTTTCTATATAACAAAAATTTTCTTTTGTGATACAATTTTTGTTCTCCCTTTTTTTAAAGAATTTCTGAAAAATTTCAAGTTAGTCTCTCTTGAACACATTTTATGGTGGTCAAAAATCTTGAACTGGTTTTATTAGATCCTAACTCACCGAGAGCAATAGAGTTATAGACGTTTAATCCAAAAAGTGCAACTTTTAACTCCCATTGCCCAGTTCACGAGAAACATATCATGTTTCGATATCGTTTTTCACCCTCAAGGAAGTTGACCCATGTCCTCGTGTTCTAATTATTAAATAATGAATGTTTAATATTACTTGTATGCTTTAAATTATAAAATGTCCTTAAAATTCATTAATTTTTTTTCCTTGCAGTTTTTGTTTCTTTCTTTTTTGATGGGTAAGATATATAAAACAAACATATATTAATTTTAAAAAAGAACTGAGTAATTATTTTTAATACACATTGTTTATGAACTTAAAATTTGTTTTATGAAGTTTATGAAGTATATTAAAAGATTAATCTCTATATTACGAGTTTTCCATACAACGAACTTTTTTCCGGGTTTTAACGATTTCATTAAATAGGGTTTTCACTGTATTTTGAATTACATACATAAACATTTGTAAGGTTTTTTAGCAATTGCATACTCGTTTGATGGAGCTCTGTCAGAAAGTGGTAGGATAATGTTCGTTTCGAATGATGCATTTTTTTTCTAAAAATATCAAATAAAAATGTGAACACGTATTAGTAGTTTAGTAGTTCAGTTTTGTGTGGTGTAACAGGAAACACTTTCCAAGCACAAACTCCACAAGCATTGCTCCAGAATCGTGCTTCCTTTCTTATCTTTTTTTTTGTTTGCATCCTTTTTGGAACAACAACCTTTGCACTGTTTTGTGTTTCGCAGGAGTAAAACGGATATAGGATATAAAATATCATTCACTAAGAGGGGCAGAGTTGTTTACTGTTCGTCTGCAAGGATTCTTTTGTACTGAAGCTGTATCACAATTTTTATTAAAAAAAATATCTTTTACAGTTTGGATTCTAAATTGTAAGATATATAATATGTTTACAAGCTACATTTTTACAAAGAAAATATGAGTTTTAGAGTACCTTGTCTACTAAATGTAAAAATATCTTTTTTATATTATTTCTTCTGGTGTTTACCGATTATAATTCTAATGCGGATTATTTCTGATCATAGCGATATACATCACCCATATTTAGATTGTAGTCAAAAATAATCTTTGACGAGTATATTTTAAGTTTTTTTTTTTTTTTGTTACAGGAAGTATCATGAATACTACTCATCAGACACCATCTACTTAACCGAACACAAATTAACTTTTCCCGATATAAATTCGGGTTTGACAAAGAGATGAAGCCTAAATAAACTTTTCCAGATCTGTACTCGGGTATAATAAGATGCACTCAGAAAACACTACCCCATATAACACAAGGGCGTGACATTTAGAGAGTAGTGCTTCTCATACTGTGGGGCGCGACATTTAGAGAGTAGCGCTTCTCATACTGTGGGGCGCGACATTTAGAGAGCGCTTCTCATCGCTTCGTTTCATACTGTGGGGCGCGACATTTAGAGAGTAGCGCTCCTCATAGCGTGGGGCGCGACATTTTAGAGTAGCGCTCATACTGTGGGCGCGACATTTAGAGAGTAGCGCTTTAGAGAGTAGCGCTCATACTGTGGGGCGCGACATTTAGAGAGTAGCGCTTCTCATACTGTGGGGCGCGACATTTAGAGAGTAGCGCTCCTCATACTGTGGGGCGCGACATTTCATACTGTGGGGCGCGACATTTAGAGTAGCGCTTCTCATACTGTGGGGCGCGACATTTAGAGAGAGTAGCGCTTCTCATACTGTGGGGCGTGACATTTAGAGAGTAGCGCTTCTCATACTGGCGACGCCCGACATTTAGAGAGGGGCGTGGGGCGCGACATTTAGAGAGTAGCGCTCCTCATACTGTGGGCGACATTTAGAGAGTAGCGCGACACTTAGAGAGTATCTCATCACTGTGGGCGCGACATTTAGAGAGTAGCGCTTCTCATACTGTGGGGCGCGACATTTAGAGATACTGTAGCGCTTTAGAGAGTAGCGCTCATACTGTGGGGCGCGACATTTAGAGAGTAGCGCTTCCTCATACTGTGGGGCGCGACATTTAGAGAGTAGCGCTTCTCATACTGTGGGGCGCGACATTTAGAGAGTAGCGCTTCTCATACTGTGGGGCGCGACATTTAGAGAGTAGCGCTTCTCATACTGTGGGGCGCGACATTTAGAGAGTAGCGCTGCTCAGACTGTGGGGCGCGACATTTAGGGAGAGCGCTTCTCATACTGTGGGGCGCGACATTTAGGGACATTTAGACATTTAGAGAGCGCTAGCGCTTCTCATACTGTGGGGCGCGACATTTAGAGAGTAGCGCTTCTCATACTGTGGGGCGCGACATTTAGGGAGTAGCGCTTCTCATACTGTGGGGCGCGACATTTAGAGAGTAGCGCTTCTCATACTGTGGGGCGCGACATTTAGAGAGTAGCGCTTCTCAGAGAGCGCGACATTTAGCGCTTCTCATACTGTGGGGCGCGACATTTAGAGAGTAGCGCTTCTCATACTGTGGGGCGCGACATTTAGAGAGTAGCGCTTCTCATACTGTGGGGCGCGACATTTAGAGAGTAGCGCTTCTCATACTGTGGGGCGCGACATTTAGAGAGTAGCGCTTCTCATACTGTGGGGCGCGACATTTAGAGAGTAGCGCTTCTCATACTGTGGGGCGCGACATTTAGAGAGTAGCGCTTCTCATACTGTGGGGCGCGACATTTAGAGAGTAGCGCTTCTCATACTGTGGGGCGCGACATTTAGAGAGTAGCGCTTCTCATACTGTGGGGCGCGACATTTAGAGAGTAGCGCTTCTCATACTGTGGGGCGCGACATTTAGAGAGTAGCGCTCCTCATAGCGCTTCTCATACTGTGGGGCGCGACATTTAGAGAGTAGCGCTTCTCATACTGTGGGCGCGACATTTTTAGAGAGTAGCGCGACATTTAGGGGAGTAGCTCATACTGTGGGGCGCGACATTTCAGACTGAGGGGCGACATTTAGAGTAGCGCTTCTCATACTGTGGGGCGCGACATTTAGAGAGTAGCGCTTCTCATACTGTGGGGCGCGCATTTAGAGTAGCTCTCATACTGTGGGGCGCGACATTTAGAGAGTAGCGCTTCTCATACTGTGGGGCGCGACATTTAGAGAGTAGCGCTTCTCATACTGTGGGCGACATTTAGAGATAGCGCTTCTCATACTGTGGGGCGCGACATTTAGAGAGTAGCGCTTCTCATACTGTGGGGCGCGACATTTAGAGAGAGTAGCGCTTCTCATACTGTGGGGCGCGACATTTAGAGAGTAGCGCTTCTCATACTGTGGGGCGCGACATTTAGGAGTAGCGCTTCTCATACTGTGGGGCGCGACATTTAGAGTAGCGCTTCTCATACTGTGGGCCCGACATTTAGAGAGTAGAGCTTCTCATACTGTGGGCGCGACATTTAGAGAGTAGCGCTCCTCATACTGTGGGGCGCGACATTTAGAGAGAGTAGCGCTTCTCATACTGTGGGGCGCGACATTTAGAGAGTAGCGCTTCTCATACTGTGGGGCGCGACATTTAGAGAGTAGTGCTTCTCATACTGTGGGGCGCGACATTTAGAGAGTAGCGCTTCTCATACTGTGGGGCGCGACCTCCTAGGGAGGCGTGATGACCCTGGAAGGGGGTGTGAACATATTGAGAAGTCGAAAACAAAAGTACATTTAAAAAATTATTGATTTATTGAAAGTAAACAAACAAAATACATTAAGACATAATAAAAAATAAAAGAACATTTAAACTAATATAATATGCATATAAATGTATCAGTACTGCACAATGTATTTTATAATTAATTTAGCAATACTAGGTTAAGAACAAATTTAAATATTACCACTGACCCAACGGGATTGTCATATATAAAATTATATGCAAAAATGAACACTTATATTGATAATTTGTACGGTTTATAATTAATTCCTTAATTGCTGTTTAAGAGGTCTCAGGGGTGTTAAATTTCTCTAGAGGTCTGAAAATAAAAACAATTTTCAAACAGGTATAATTCCTTTAAATTTAAATTAAATAATTCGAATCTTTTACACATTATTTATAATAGAATGGGGCTTCAGAAAAGTATAAAATGTTTAAAATATAATCATAATTTCAAAATTTATAAGCATATGAAAATAAGAAACTTTTCTATAAGAAATATTTATTAAGTTTTACGTCGCGCATGCTATTTTCTAAAATAGTAGATTTAATTACTAGCTAGAAGTTGATTTATAAAGACAAATGTATTCCTAACACTTTGTAGCTACTTTTATATAAATGGAATATTAACTTACATATTTTAATAAATAAAAAAATACATTTTTAAAAAATATTTATAAAAATTGCCATATTTTGCAAATATTTTGAAATACAAAGATTATATAATACTAAAATTAAGTAGGGTTTAAAGAGTATGATGTATTGTATAGTTCTGTAAAGTTTTATACACACACATCAGAGGCTAATATTTTCGAAAGTAGCCAGCGCAAAGCAAAAAATACTTAATATTTATTATAGAATTTTCATATGCTTATGTATGACTTTTAAAATTATTATTATATTTTAAACATTTTATACTTTTCTGAAGCCCCATTCTGTTATAAATAATGTGCAAAAGATTCGAATCATTTAATTTAAATTTAAAATTATACTCGTTTGAAAATCGTTTATATTTTCAGACCTCTTTAAAAATGTAACACCCCTGAGACATCTTTAAAGTTACGTGATTTGTTTCCCAATGTCACCGTTTTGCACGTATGCAAACATATGTCGTGTATTGAAGGGACGAGAAAGGGAATGAATAAACAAATCCTCTGAAATAAGTAAATCCATCGCAAACACGTGTCAAGATCATTTTATTGCATTCTAAAACCTTCAGAATAATTTTTTGGATAGGAGTGATCAGAAAAGATCCTATTTGGAAAGACGTATATACTTGCGGGCAATTTACGCACTGGTTGAGCAAGATGTTTATATACGCCAGTGACACTTGAGATTAAAGACGTATGATAACTTTAGCATCAAAGTATCGTATTTTCAAATTCAATACATTGCGAATGGAGGGGGATGCAATTAAAAGTATGATTTAATAATTGTTCGCTAGTATAGAAAGTTTGAGAAACACTGAATTAGATAACTAGTTTCGTGTGTGCCGCAGATAATCTCGGTAAAGCCATTAAAAGGTTAATCTTTTCTTACAATAGATTTCATGAAAATGCCTAATTTTACACCTTAATCAGCGTGTAAAAACTAGAATGTGTGAATATAATCGTAAATGTTTTCGATGAAGAGTTTAATCTGCGCATTTGGGAATAGTTTGATAAAAAAAACAGTCTACTGATATCTTATTTTCAAAGTACTGGTATACAAAATTACCCCTATACGACTTATTATAAATAAACATTTCGTTCCCGCATGTATCGTATCAATTGTATTTCCACTGTTAAATTCGTGAGAATTTCTATAAATAATTGCTACTGTTACATTTCTTTTTCAGTTTTCTTACTAGAAGAGTTCTTCGAAATATGTACAGTATTTGAGAAAAATTCTTTTTTGATGCTAAAGTAAAATATTATTTTATTTTCTATTATTTAAATCTCAGCGTTCTTTTTCTCTTAATTTCTTAATAGCACAAGACACTCACCGTGATTCCCCTAACGTTCTAAAGAACGATAATAGGAAGACATTTTTAAAAATATCCATAGTTGCTTGCAATTCTTCAATAAGATGCTGAGCTTGTAGTATTTTCAAACAAGCTTTCTTCAGGACATCGGTCTTTTTTACAAAATTTGTTCCGCAAAATGGTAATACTTCAGAAAAAAGCAGTAAATGCATCCAAATATAATTTGTTCATTTTATAACTTCCATTCCCCAAAATTATTTTTTAAGAATGCAATAAAATAATTCAAAGAGTCTAGATAAAATATAAAAAAAGAAGAAAATGGGTATTTACTAATTCCATTACTTGAAAAATGAAGCTTAAAAATTTTTTCTTAGAAATCAAACTGTACTTTAAGTTACATTATTTATCTGAGTACAATACATTAAAAATTGTTTCAAATTACATTTAGCATTTCCTTTTCTACCAGTCAGCTAATATAATTTCATTAATAATACTTTATTTACGTTAAATAATCAAAAATTAATGAAAACTCAAAAAGTGTCTTAATCTATATAATCTACTTCTATAGGGTGCTCAAGTAAATCAATAAAAAACTTTTAATTCAAATCAAAATTTCCAACTGAATACGTTAATATTAAAGATTAACTTAGAAATTTTATCATGCAACATGTCCTCTTCCTGGAGAATTAGAATAAACGAGACTCAAAACAAACCAATGATTCCAAGAATTTCAGAATCAGAAAAAAATGTTTATGTAATCCTTGTCGAGAACCACATCTCCATTTTCAAGCTTTCTCCTTCGAGCACAAAATTAATTAAATATGGCGAATAAAAACACATCCCTGAAAGCTTACAAATGTGTGTCCCGTCTTCACAAAATACCGCTTTGGTCTTAATTACAAAACGCGCGGAAATGTTGCCTTTGTTGACTCTATTCGTTACCAAATATTTGTGCATTTTAAATAAGCTCAGAAAGGACTTTTGAAGACACAAGTTAAGAGTTTGATTCCACTGTCTCTTTCTTTCTACAAACGGAAATGTAATCGCTTGTGTCAACATGAAAGAAGGTAATTGAGGTACCCTCGACCAAATATCAATGTAGAGTTCTGATTAAAGGGTAATACTATTTTCCTTTTAATTAATGGATTATGTATCTTAGGAAAACATTATAATCTTATTTCAGTATAAAGTTTGTTTATATAGTTATTATTTCATTATCATAACTTTAAGAGCTGAGTGCTGTATCTGATGTATATTCTAATAACCTATAAGAATCGAACCAAATTAACAACAAAAAACTAACTAACCTTTCTTTCAACAAAATGGAGTGGAATAAAAATACGCTTTCATGATTGGATGAGTTAACTATATCTAAGATTGATAAATATCACTCTGGAAGGAAATAATATAAGTTGTAATTAACTATATAATCAACTACCTTATCTAAACCTACCGTATTGCAATTTCTCAGAGCAGGATGGTTGTTTATATATAAATGAATAGAAATACATTAATCTCAACTTATGTTCAATTTTTTTAACATCTCAGTCTCGTTCCAAAGATTGCATGATTTTGATTGATTGAAAGGTTGAAGGGGATATAGAGCAACACAGGCTATCATCCCTATTGCATGATTTAGAGTAATTCTTTATAAAAAACAAACAAACAGAAAATTATATTATTCACTAGAATTTGTTTTATCTTTATATGCCGCCTACCTAGTATGGTGGTTATGACACTGGGCTTAGAATCGAGTGGGCTCGGGTTCGATTCTCGAATAAGGCATGGATGTATCTTCGGGAAAAGAAGTCATACTTGATCCTGGAATGGATTTCCGTCTCAAATGAAAAGCAGCCCATCTCTTCTGTTCTATGCTGTCAACGTCATTTGTAATAAAAGTCTATATTCTTCTGTGTTTGTATTTTATGTTTCTGTTCATCTATATCTCGTCTTTCGAATGGATCCTAGTGTGAAACACACACGGCCACAACAAACATCTTTGAAAAATGAATGTAAATTCGAAGAAACAAGTAAACTGTTTAAAAAAAAGGATGAAAATGATTAAAATTTAATAATCTTATCAATATGGCAAAATATTTTCATAATACTTCATATCCAAGCTTTTTTTTTATGTTGCATTTGACCAAAAAAATTCTTATGTATTAAGATATGCATTAAGCAAAACAGATAATTTCAAACAGAGAAAAAATTTATGTAAAAGAATATATGAATGGAAGGGGACTATATATATATAAGGAAAATGCTACAATTAAAATTACTCCTTTTTTTTGAAGTTAATATAAATTTAAGGTATCCGACTACGTTCGGAACCGTGATTTTAAAAAGCGCATAAATGCATAACTTTCATGATATTTAGTGTACATCAGATTAGAATACCTGCTTATAAAATTGTTTTAAGGACATTTTGACAAAAAAAAATTAAATATAATATTTTGTTAAAAATTAACTTAGAATAATCTTTTTTTTCCAAATGTTCTCCTTTTGTCGAAAATTTTTCTATTATAATAATATTTTGCATGTATATAGCCCAGGCCTCTCTACAGAGGCTCAATTGGAAGTTTTGAAAAATTCATATTATTTTCAGAGTTACCACCAATTGAAATAATTATTTGTGTTTTTTTCTTAAAATTGCTCCCCTCTGTTGTCGTAAAATATGAACAAACCCTTTTCTAAGTTATATATTTCAAAAATTCTAGGTGAGCCTCTGAATAGAGGTATGAGCTATATACAGGCACAATATTATTCTAATAGGAGCATTTTTGTCAAAAGGAGAACATTTGGAAAAAAGATTATTCTAAGTTAATTTTTTGCCAAAGTATTGTATTTAAATAAATTTTTTTTTGTCAAAATGTCCTTAAAATAATTGTATGCATATATTCTAATCTAAGTGACACTAAATATCATGAAAATTATTCATTTATGCGCTTTTGAAAATCACGGTTCTGATTGTAGTCGAATACCTTATACTTGTATAAATATTAAGATTTATTTTTAAAAAAGTAATAAAAAAATAATGACGATTTTATCTGTAAAGCGCTACCCTTTCTTTGTCTGTCCTGCTTTTTTATTTCTAATTATATGGACTTTGATATTATTAGTAACACGAACAATGATATTATTCAAGAGATTTAGTTTCTGGCTATCGATCTATGTTTTAGGCCTTCATCATATTCTAGTTGTTTTGATCTTTTTTCTTTATTACTTAACTTATATTTTGTTACAAATAGATGATGGATATTTATAAATATAGCATTTATTGTCAAATAATTTAACCATTTCATTATTTAGTTTATTTCTAATGAAAGCCCTTTAGTATATTTCATGCGGTACTTCTACTGCAAATATTAAGCATTTATAAATAATTTTAGTAACTTCCAAAGAAACACTATCATTTATTATATTAACATGACATATTTTAGTATATTTTAATAATTATGCATTAATAATTTAAATCATTCTAATTGTAATTGTTATGTTTTCACAATTACTACATTGAAAAACCAGTGTTTATATAAACAAGCTTTGAGGCTGTAGTCCGAAGATTTTGGTTGCATGCTTTTTACAGACGACATTACACTCTGCAGTCTTGATTTCACAAAAGACCAATCTTTGGAAGAGTTAGTTTAATGTTTAATTCCTAATGCTGATAGATAAATAACTAAGGATAGGGGATGTTGACTGAAATTTCACCTGCTTTATTTACTGATTCTCAAATTTCAATATTAATAACTTTTGTTAATACTAATTATCATCGAAGAAAAAAAAGAGTGTACGCTTATGACCATACAGGAAACAATAGATTTATGGTTGCTGAAATAGGTTATAAATACTTTGCAGTCACAAAACTGTTGACATATCTAAGAAAAACTCCGTCAAGCGTTGTTCTTTACTTTGTCGGGCTTTCATTTGGATCATTTGACACAATTAAATTGAATTTTGATTTTATAAAATCTACTAAAGGCTTTGATTTGTCTTTTGAAAAATCTATATTAAAATCTCCACTTAAAACAATAGGTAATTTGTTCAAAGAGTTAATCCAGCTGCACACAGTGCAGGTAAGTAAATTTTTGGAAATGAATTCGATACTTTTGTCTACACTATGATTTGGAGAAATATATAAATTGTAACCATTAGATTATTTTTCAATATTTGGCTCTACATTTCGCTGCACAAATTTTGTCGATACATTACTCATTAAACCCAAATGATTCAGTAGTATTGTTACCATTCTTACGAGTGTTTTAAACCCGAACGTAACAATACTTGTATTTTTAAAACACATCATTCAAGTTCACTTTCCAGCAAGACGTGCCTAAAAAGTTATCACTTCAATAAGTAATGACTTAAAACTCTCTCTCTCTCTCTCTCTCTCTCTCTCTCTAACTACAGGTTATTTATATCAACTATGCTTTAATTTACAATAATAATTAATTATATCTAATAATAAAACGTACAGGACTCTGAACTAAATATTTAAATCAAGACACACAATTATTTACAAATTTCCGAGAATCTAAATATGAACATATCTAAAAGCTTCAAGCCAAGAACAAGGGAACACAGAATATGTCCAAACTCTCTCTTAGGAGTCAAACGATCGTATACAAATCATTGTACTTATTTTATGACAAATAAGATTACAAAAAATCTCCTTAAGCCAAAAATAAGCCGTCATTGATGACTTATCCTCATTCACGAAATTGAATAAAAATACATCTTACTTTTCCCAAGTTAGACGTGATGTAGGATAGGTACAATTAGTAGTCAATTAAAGTGCAAATCAATTTTACGAAGCACAAACGTATATTTTTTCTGAAGAACTCACACATACTACACCGATCATTTCTATTTTCTGCTCGCATATAGATACATTTTAAGAAAAACAGTTCCTGATATTTAAAATGAAAACATTATATTGATCGTAATTACTAATAACTAATTATTATTATAATATTGATATTAACTAATTGTAAGGAAAATCCAATAACGAAACTCATCACACAGTGTCTATATTCATCAACATTTTAAGACTTACTACAAAAAGTATTTTCTGTCATTTTGACATGTAAAAATATTTTCAATACGCCGTTGCATTTCTGTACGATATTATTTAAACAATCAGAAAACTAGGCTAGTTTTATAATGGCAAAAATTATATCAGGTTGAGTAGAAAGTTTTCCGCCGATGGGAGATACCTCGGCGCTAACCCGTCCATTCCCGTGTTAGTTAACCTTTGTCCAAACGGGTTTAGGCATTCTAAATCTGAAAGTAGGAACTACACGACTGTGTAAGTTGCTAGTCAAAACTTTATTATCTTATTCACCAAAAAAGTACTTAAAAGGAAACTATCACGTTAACAGATCAGAGCGATTTTGTTTTACGAGTTCCGATGTAAACTCAATGTACCTGAATGTCATAAAAAATGTGTGAAAGTTTAGGTTTCGATATTGTTTCTTATGATAATTATAGTTTAAAAAATTTAAAGCTGGGAATTTTGACATTAAAGAGTAACCACGTTCTGGTCACTCTATTAAAGTTGATTATAACCAGTTAAAGCAAATCATTGATCAAGAAAAAAATGTTTCAACACGAACTGTTGCGTTAAAGCTTGACTTTTGTCAAAAAGTAATAGCTAATGTTCTCAACCGCATAAATCTAACGTTTAAGTAAAACCACTGGGTGCCTCATGAATTGACTGCTGAAGACAAGAGAAAAAGAAAAGTGGCCTGTTTGGCTCAACGCAGAGATCAAAGGAAAGATAACATTCTGAACAGAACAGTGACCTGTGATGAAAATAGGTGTACTACAACAACACAAGCAGTAAAGGAGTGTGATTAGAACCCGGGGAATCAGCAGTTTCGTTTGCAAGACGAACGCTAACTAACAAAAAACTGATTTTCTGTATCTGGTGGGATTATCTATAAGGAGTACCTGAGAAATGAACAAGCTATCAACAGTACAATATTCAGCAATATGCTAATGAAAGTTAGATGCCATTCACGAAAAATAAAAGAAAGAGTTAAGAAGGAAGGTGGTTCTCTTTAATTAAGATAACGCTTCGCCACACGTTTGTGCAATGACCGGCTGAACTCCTTACACTCTGGAGTGGGGATTGATGCAGCAAGATATGGTGCCTTCGGATTACTATCTATTTTCACATTGGTAGCTGTATCTTGATGGCACAATGTTACGTTCAAAGGATGAGGTCATAAATGAGGTGTACTTTCTGGACTCCAGGAACACCACTGTTCTTCGCAGATAAGACTGAAAAGTTGCCAAAACACTGAGAAACCATTGTAGATTTGAATGAATCAAGATTACTACCCTCATTAGCTTTACTGATTTTGTATGTATTTATCCTTTTACAAGATTGTTTTTTTGGAGGAAAGCTTTATACTCAACGTAATATTTTAACTTGTGATGTCCATTTATAGGTAGAGTATCTTGTATGTGGAGGGAGGGAAAGTTATACTACCGTTGTACTACAAAGCTGCACAGCTATTGGAGATAGAGCTCATAGTTTTAACCATTGTCAAGTGACGTGAAAAATACATGAGACGGCATTCTCCTCTCAAAACTACCACATCAACTAGAGGATATTTGAGCCTCGATGGATTTAACGTGCATCTACACGGTGGGTCTTCTGCGAAACTAGACTGGAACTCATGGCAGGCCAGTCTTGAATACGTGACCTTGATCACTAGGCTACCGCAGCCACTCTGTACATATATCGAGATCATATTATTGTGATTCTAAATTCTCATTAATTTAAATTTCGAGAAATCAACAAAAAACAAGATGAAATACTATTAAATTCAATTTTCTTCACTGATAAAAAATACTTTATTGATTATTTTTACTGCATACAATAAACCTTTTTCTTGCGTACAAACATTAAAAAAAAAGGATTTCTTCTCTCAATAAAATAAGAAATAAAAAATAAATAGGGTGGTTGTTAACTTATATAGATGTAACTTATAAGTAAAAATAATCAGTAGGACTGTTTCCAACGATTTTGAAAAATAATCTCCAATTTCAATTCTACGTTAAGAGAATTGTATGAAATATTTTTTATCACCTTCTATAAAGCTGGTTACATCTCTATCTAAAATACCATATTTGTTGACTTCCAAAAATACACATCATTTCCTTAAAAAGTCACTATTCCCTTCCTTAAACCACTACCACTTGACAAGTGAAAGTCCTTAGATGAAAAAAGAAAATGTTGCACGGCACTAAAGTAGATGCCGAAGGCTGGAGATCGACACTCCTCGTCTTTGCAGTCCACCGAGTGGAAATCTCGACGTTCTTCTCTGAGAAGTGGAGAAAAACTATCTAATTAAAATGTCGTCTTTGGTTGAATAAAATGATTCAATTATCTTTAGTCCCAATGATAGCTTCGGGGTAATTTCGGCCGCCATTTCCGAGATCCAATTAAGATTCACGACTCATTATTTAAAGTGATTCGCTGCGCAAGATGAGATGTGTCAGAAGAAAAAGAAAATGGGCATAGAGCAGAAAATATTTCGTTTATTCTTCATGAACTTCTTCCCTTTCACAAAAATGAAATCAGTCTGAGAAAAATTCTTTAAATATGAATTACATATGCTGAATGTAATGTTAACATTACTAAATTACTAGGAATGAAAAATAAGATTAAACATTAGTATATATATGTAATAATTCCAATCATTTAATCTTTAATAGTTCTTGATTTATTTATGGTCCAGTCCTTCAGGACAACCGTTTAATTAGTTACCCACCAAACGGGGACTTCTGGAACTACATCCATCCATTCCCCAAATCATAGGATGTTCCACTGGGTATAAATACCGAGATCATTGGAAATCCCTCTGTCTTAAATGTTTGTCCTTAACCATGTAGTTGACTCCAGCGCGTTCTATATTCTTTGTATTAGTTCTATGTAGTGCCATCCAGTCTTTATGTTTGTAATATGCCTATTTGTTTCAAGATGCTCAATAAACTGGATTACTAACTTAAGACACTGTCTCATCAATAACATGGAATACGCAACATAAACCAGCATAGAAAACGAATCAAATATATATATATATATATATATATATACAGTAATCTCTCACCACCATCCCCGCCCTGTCTTTTCGTCAATGCCAATCAAATGTAAAATATGAGACGTCTAAAATAATTATCCTCGTTAGGAATCAATCGGACACGACAAATTATGCACCAACTCAAGTTTTATTGTATATATACAATATACAAGGTGATTCATGATTAAGCATAAATTTTCAATGAACTATAAATCTAGATAAATGTAAGATGTTTTAGATATTACCTATAACAGAATTACATGGAATTATTTAAAGTTTTATTTTTAGAGATAGTCACACAGATGCTCTATATGGGAACCCTTAGTTCACGTGACAAATATTGAGTCAATAATCCATTTCTACACAAACACGCGTGTTAAGGTATCTGAATCAAGTTCATCGATAGCAGTTGTGATACGCTGTTTCAGCTCTACTAGATCAAGGAGAAGAGAGGGACAAATACTTTGTCCTTTGAGTACCCTCACAGGAAGATATCCCTAAGTGTTAAGTCAGGACTTCAGGATGACCATTGAGTAAGTGGCATGCTGTTGTTCTCGACTCATCCAATCCTTCTGTGAAGATGTTCATTTTCGATATAATCTCGCACGTTGACCAATTAGTGTGGTGGTGCACCATTCAATTGGAGAATGAAGTTGTCAATATCGCCCTGCAACTGTGGCATTCTGCAAAAAAAAGGGCTCCAGTGACACTTCGATAAATTCAAGAACACAAAAAGTCTTGTCCGCTACAGATGCTGCCATTTCGACTAACTAGACACATGAAACACAGACTGTTACCTACGTCACTTCCGTCAGGTGTGGGTGTGTGAGATGCAAAGTTTTATCTCTGATATCTGCATCACGGTTCGCTGAGGCGGTGCGTGGTTTCTTTTGATTGTCACTGTTTTAAGGTATTGGTAAAGTGTATATCGCTCAGTGTTTATATATGTATATATATGTATATATATATATATATATATATATATATATATATATATATATATATATATATATATATATATATATATATATATATATATATATACAGCGTAACACTTTTTTTAATAATGGTTGTAATAATAACACAACTGATTTCGTTTAAATGTATTTTCAGTTTTAGTGTAATTGGGGAATCTGCAGGCAAGTAGTTAAGTATAGTTAGGATTTAAATATATATACTACGAGAGAGAGAGAGAGTAAAACATTGTTATACTATTGAAGAAAGTGCTTTTTTTCATTAAAAGCATAAACGTAATTGTTGCAAAAGTCATATACGTTGGATTTTCTATGTGGTTTCTATTTTAAGATGGTATTACTATGTTACACCATGCCATTGAAACCAAATATCTCTTAACTATTTAAAAATAAGATAAAGTCTTTGAAATTACTATGAACATTAAAATTCCAAGCATTTAAGCATATGAGCAGGGTTAGGCGTGATTTGTTTTGCCCCAATGAAACTCAGTAAAGAACATTCTGCCTTTTTGGAAAATAAGAGCTTTCTTGTGGCCATTCAAAAAACGTGAGTGTGTTTACAAGATATATTGAGTTAGAGAGACCAACACGGTCTCTTGTTCAAATGATTATAAGTGTAAGTAGATGGAATTCTCCTAGTGAATTTATTTCTATCTTTTTAATTACGAAGATTTTACTTTTTGTTAGTGCTATACCTCAATGCTAAATGTCAGCAGATTCAACCTTAGCCTAAATACCAGCTATCGCATTACCATTCAGCCCTATATGAGAGGGAAACCAGCCACTTAATGTCTCTATAGCACTTGAAAGAAAGCTGCATAATAAAGTTTAAAGCATTCCAGTTTTCAAATTGGCTAATTGTCGTACATTTTGCATCCACGCAAGAGACGTTAAGACATGGTGTTAATGATTTCAAAACCTTTCGTATAAATCAAGAAAATCACAAGTATCAGGACATATTTCAAAATAAAGGTAATGATAAAACCGGTTCAGGATGTAGGATGACATATTACTATAATTTTTAATTGTACCTAATTTTTCATGACTTCATAAGTAGAAAGTGAAACATTTTCATAAGAAAACACATAATAAATGATTAACTAATATCTTTTAACTTATTTTATTCGTGAATACTTCATCTAAGGCTGAGTAAGGTTTTTATTCACAAAAAATGTCTCTAATTCTGGATGCTACCAATAGTTAATAGGAATGCTGAAAGGATGTTGTAAAAACTTGTTGTTACTAAAGCTGCTTGTCTGACGGTGTCAGATCGAGGGCCACGAAATTCATCTCGGCTAAGCTCTAGATATACGCCTGCTGTTAGCAATAGCCTTCAGAACTACACATGTGACAGTACAACTTAGCTTCATTCTACCCCAATTAAAAATTTACTTTAATTATGTTTTGCCTTTTATTTTCTTTTTTCATTTCCCTTCCTTAACTTTCTATTATCATACTTCAACTGTACATACATTTTTTGATAACAAAAATGTTTCAATATTAATTAAGCAATTTTTATACCTTTTCAAGAAGCGTAATTTAAGAATTAGTTTTAAAAATTATTTTTTAAAACTCACATAGGATGAAATTGGAAATATAAAAGCTTGAAATATAACAAAAAAATTTATTGCCACAAATATTTTTTTTAAATATATTTTAATTTTAATCAGATAAAAAATTTCGAAATATGTATTGCATTATTTTTTCTACTTGTTTCTCAAGGATTTCAACAAAGAATTTATCAGTTTACAATTAAATATTTTGTTTGATATGTTATCAGACGCATAACTTCCAGAATTATTTGGTATCTTTGAGTATAATGTGGCATAAAAATTTCACGAAATATAAGTTATCATTTTAATACCTTTGACTTAAGATACAAAGAAAGCACTATTTGATTCTCAAAAATTATTACTTAAAATAAAATAATATAACAATAGCTTCCTATTGATAATATTACTATAATAATAATCGCATAAGAAAATCTTACCTTTGATATAATATTTAAAGTTACACGCACATAAACACAATTAAGCGCTTAAATATGCAGCATTATTTTATATTTTTTAGGTTTTCTGTAAAGAAACATTAAGAGGTGATGGAAAGCTAAAATTTTTAATTTTTGACAATTTCAGATTTTTACTTTTTAAATTGTATAGATTTTAACCTTTCTAAAACTCCCTTACTTAAACCCTTTCACGAGCACACGGCTAAAATACAACTTTCTGTGATAAAGTACTAGATAAATGTAATGTTCTCATTCTCTATAAACATTATTTAGTCATAAAAGAATATCTTATCGTGGGTTTTTTTTTTCCTGGGTGGTGGCTAGACGTTATAGCCACTGCACATTTAAGACATTTAACTTATTTTTCCGGACATAAATAATGAATCATAATACAATAAACTTTTTTTAATGAAAATTATCATTTATGTAATAACTATTTCAATGACAATTAAGTACAAAGTATAAGTGCAATATAATAATAATAATAATAAATATACACCATACACTATACTTACTTAGAAAATAAATAGAATACTTAGAATATACATTGAACTTGTGTGTGGTATAAATCCACTTTTTATATTTTATTTAATTTTAGTATGAAAAATTAGAAATGAAGTAATATTTTTGATAATTTAAATTACTTATTTCCCAAATTTGATGAGCTATTTACTGTGGGACTTAATAATATGCAAACGTTTTCTCCGAGCACGAAAGCTGTAATGAAAGATTTTCGAACCTGAGAAGTGGCCGCGGTAGCCGAGTGGTATAAGTATCGGATCTTGGTTTGCCTTGTCACGAGTTCGAGCCCAGCACCACTGAAGACCTGCTGTGTAGGGCAGCGATGCATGTTAAATCTGTCGAGAGCTGAAACGTCCTCCCGTTGGTGTGGTGTGGTAGTTATGAGAGTGTGGTGCCAGATCAGGTGTCATCCACGTCACTTGACTATGGTTCAAAATTACGTGGTCCGTCGCCAAAAGCCCCCGTGTAGCTGAACAGTGCGACGTTAATATTCAATCAATCGAACCCGTGAATCTTGTACCGCATATTGTAAACAAGGTTTGTTTATATTTCCCACCCCCAACATTCTCATGGGATTCTAAATGCTCTCTCTCGTGTACAGGAAAAGCGAAAAGTTCTAAGTCATTTTTCTGTTCTAGGTGGACAGTGGATAGATAATCTATCCACTTATTATAAAGGTCTCCAAAATCCTAAATAAAACTTTTTTTAATTGTACAATTGCTTAATCCATTTAGGATGAGGGAAAATATACTTAAGACATGTCGAAATTTTATTTATAGTAATCAAAATACAATTTGAAGAATAACACCGAGAAAAAATTGTTTTTAATTACCCATCAGAGCACATGAAATGCAAAAAAGGTATCGTGCTGCCATTCGTATTAATTTTTATGCGTTTTAGCTTCAATTAACGCATATAGATAGACTAAATATCTAACACCCGCTTTGAGAATTTTTTTTAATATGTAGCTAGACGTATTAGCCACTGCCCCTAAAGGGTTAACCTCTAAATCAATTACAAGCCCTTAAAATCTATTTTTAAATAATTGTTGAAACTGGGTCATGCCCTTTGAATGATGAAAAATGTAAACAAAGTACTTTGTTTTTGCTTGCAAAAGTTGAACGTCCGATATAAACTAAAACACGTATCTTTTATTGTAAATTCAGCATTTTATTTTTTGATTTCCTTGCCGATTAGAAGTCTCCCTGTATACATTAAAATCAATTTATCTCAAAATGTAAATTTTGATGTTCGATGTACCTTTTCTGAGAAACTACTGTTCACAGGCATGCAATCTCTTATGATATTTTTATAATGGGGGCAAATATATCCTAAAAAGAGCTTTTTGTAAAAAACTGAAAAATTTATTTTTTAGAAATTTTTTATGTGAAAAATGGTTTAAGTTTCACTATGTTTGATAAAATATTTCATAGATTACTAAAAAATTCCAAATTAGCTAAAAGCTCATTTCGGTTCGGTATAATGAAAAAGGTGTACTTTAATTGTATGAAAAATTTCAAGCATGTACATATAACAGATTTTGAGAAAAGTTACATCGAAAACAGACAATTTGTCAGTATGTATAGAGAAGTTTCCAACTCCCCTTAAAACATTTTTCAGATAAGGGGTTATAATTAAAAAGAAACATCTTGAATAAAACAATAAGTATATTAAAACATCTCTGTTTATCCAAAAAATTAAATTAAACTTTATGCCTTTCCCATGCAGTTCTCTAAAAGAAATATGGTAAAATCATTTTTCAACATTTTTTGTAAATAAATAAGTAAAATAAGAAATATTTTTATTATAATTCTGCTTGGTATTTTAAATCGACGATATATTAAAATCAAATTTAAGAAAATATTTAACTCAAATATTCTAACAAATACAAAACAATGACAATATTTTATTGAAGCTACTCAAGGTGCAATTCATTTCTTTTTGATTCTTTTCTTTATAAATATAACTTTCACAATTATTAGAGCTAATTTATTCCATTTGTAGCGATTATTAGAAAGCTATATTCCATTTTTCTCTTTTTATCATTCTCCTTGCTCCCAAAATCGAATACTTTGTCTTCCTTTGTTCTGCGTTTGCTTTGCGAGCCATTTTTGGAAACATAAAAAGACTAAATGATAAAAAAAATAAATATTCATTCAACTCACTTATTATTGCGAGGATATTAGACTAGATTCATGGCTTCTCTCTACTTTGGGAAACAGGAAGAAATGTTTTATGCTTTATGTATGTTGGAATAATTTATTGCGGTATATTTCTTCTTTGCGTGATCATGGTTGAAACAAAATAAAGGGAATTACATTCGAAGAAGAACAGTCTGACAAATAAGTTTCATGTAGTTTTTTTCCTGTACAGCATAAAAAAAATTCAATTAACTCTACTCGATATAATCATTGAGTTGCACTTGCTCATGAATATCTTGTATGATCATTCCCTAAATATTAAATACTTTGAAATCTTAAATAGAAGTCTTAACAACAAAAAATAAATTCGTACTTGATACGTTAAAAAAATTTGGTAACTGAATGACATATTTCTATAATAAATGTATCTCGTAATTTCTGGAACATTAATTACGGGTTGTCCGGGCGAAAAGTATCCAAAAGTAATGGCTTATCATTACGAAACTACCCATCATAATGTAATAAACGGTTCATCCATGGATTGGAAAACTCTCCGAGATTGTTTGGGTCTAGTCCGATCGGCTGCACGTGCGCGCATTATTCGGCAATCGCAAAGGATAACTTTTTACACTGATTTCACTAATAAAGAAGAAAACGCTGCAGTAAAAGATACAGTGCGTACTTTTGTTAAGGAATTTCATTCAGTCACGCGTGTACAGCGACATGTTCGAAAAGTTTGGAATGCGCCGACTCTCTGACACCAAAATTTATTCACCATTGGGAAAGAACTTTAAAAAAGACGGGGATTTTGTTATCTCAAACTGGCAAGTATTCTTCAGTTTTCGTGGTAGAAGATACTGTTGATCGTGTGCGTGATTCATTTTGTAGGAGTCCTGATAATTCCGTTAACCAAAGTACACACTGCATCTTTTACTGGGACGTCCACATCTTTACTAATGAAGTCAGTGTAACATGTTTATCGTCTGCAATTTCCGAATAATGCGCGCACGTGTGGCCGATCAAACTAGACCTAAAAAAAATCTAGCAAGGTTTTCTAATCCATGGATGAAAAGTGTATAACATTTTGATGGGCAGTTCCGTAGTAATAAGCCATTACTTTTGGATACTTTTAGCCCGGATACCCTGTATATTGGTGTGATAGAGTTGTTATAGTTTAAATAACTTTTGCACATACACAAATATTATTTGTGTTACTTTAAAGTAATATTTAGAAATAGATTTTTAAAATTCAAGTTTTGTAAAAAGAGATAACCGAAATATATATATATTTCATTGTTTATTATCTATACAATGGATCAAATTTGAATTTTTTTTTAAAATGCAATGATTAATTTGCCTCCATGATTTCAAAATGTAATTGTTTAATTAAATGAATCAGATTATTAAGAATATTAATTTTAATAATTGACATTTCGTTTTTATTAAGTAGTAAATCTAAAATATAAATTTTCTAATTTCACAAACAATATTAGAAAACAGCATTTGCTACTCTCTGTTCTGTCTGTGTATTCACGTAATTGAATGCCAAAATTTTTGACATGCATAGTTAACAATGCAAGCATCTTTACATATAGTATAATATCATGAAAAAAAAATAATAAAATTTCTTAAAAGTTTTATGACATTTTATTGATTACACAAAACTGATTTCTGTCTTCTAGGTAAAACTTAGACACTCACAATAAAGAAAAATTTCGAGAATTCTAATGTGTAATGACCTCCGAAAAATTCAGATAAAATTAATTGTATAGCATACGTTAGAAGTAAAATTTGTAGATAAGGGAGGAAGAGGATATGTCCTGTGTGTTTTATATACCTATTTATTGTGAAATATTTTCATTTAGAGTAATGAAGTATTCTTAAACCCTTGTATACCAGATTGCACTTTCTAGCGCCCATGCAAATTCCAGATTTCTTAGGATACTCAACAACGCACATTTCATTTTTCCTTTTGAAGCCGATTAAGGCGAATGTTCGCTTGCGTTTCGTTTCACATTTTTAAGTCTGTATGACAATTTCTGTTATTTATTTTTAATTTTCTTCCCAATGCAGTACCGTCGTTAGATTTTAATGAAAGTAATACTAATTCAGAATATTTGCCAGAAATCGATGAGTACGACAAGGACTCTCCCACGGATTTATCTATTTGTGGTGAAGAAGATGAAGAAACGGATCAAAAATGACAATACACTTATGTAATGCACGTGGAAAAGCTTTTTGTTCTTAAGAACATTTCGAACAATTTCACAAAGAAAGAAAGAGGGATATTTGTGATTTTCAATTCTAAGTAACATATTTTTTCAAACTTTTGTCATCTATATATTTTATAACTTAACTTTTGTTATTTTATACATTCCCAATAAAATAAAATATACTTTATAATGTTTCCTGTGCTGGTTATACAGGTTGTACACTTAAATAAGGCATGTATCCTCATGAGGTGGTACAATAGGGTTTTACCCTATACATAATATGTATCCACTAATGTTTACATGGCTCGCAAGGGGTTCAACTAAATAACCACAATTATAAAAAATGTGTTATTATTCAGTAATAAGACACTTTTTGTTACATTTTGTGATATCTTAGCCAGCATCAATAATTGAAACTTCTGTTTCTTTTCATTTCTAAGAGAAAACAACTTTTAAAAATTTAAAGACAATACATTATAAAATCGTGTAATGAGAAATTTAAAGCAAACTCAATGGCGCAACAGCCCATGAGGACCAAGGCGCCTTACTGTGCCTATCTCAGTTTACGCTGA
>BMAU01020288.1:142500-201959 GCA_019973935.1 Trichonephila clavipes | reverse complement strand
TACTCAAAGTGTAATTTGCTTAATCTCAAAGGAACAAGTTTGCCTGACCTCTTCCGAGACTGCTTTCACCAGAGACCATCACCATTTTTCGAATCCTCTTATCACTTAAAAACAATTCTCAATAATATTAATCATCATCACATACCAATATTTTGGCCAGGTTCTCCGGCGAGCTAGGACCATGTTTTGGCCCATCGATAGCTTTGTTTAAAAATTAACTTGATTCAACTCAATCAGTGACTCAGTGGACTGTATTTTAACTCTATTTATTACAACGGCCCTTCACCGTGTTGTTTACACTCCTCTCTCTCTCTTGGCGTGGGCACACCCCTTAAGCTTCACTTCTGTTTCACTTCGCGGCATTTGCGAAGCGATGTAAATACAACAAAGTGGCACGGCGCTCTCAACAGTAATTTATGATATCAAGGATATTAGTGAATCGAACTACAAGTCATAGAAGCTGACAAGCAAAGTATGGAGGACAGACTAGAGGAGCTGGAGGTGTAAGAATTAGAGATATTTTCACTCTTTAATTGCTGGGACCTTCTGTTAGTTCTGTTGATAATCATGAAAATGCAATATCTCAAACTAATTCGTAACTGAAGTTAGAAATAAAAACTGCCGGAAAACACTTCTTTTGCTCCAGTATTTATGGTAGATGAATACTGAATGGCCTAGCTAAATCACAGTTTGATAACATTATAACTAATAACAATGACTTGAGCGAGTCACAAAACTTTATTATTTGAAAGCGTCATTACAAGGTGATGCCAAACTACTTGAAGCAGTTGATGATTCCTTTGAATCGCTCATCACAGCATTAAAAACTAGATTTGAAAATAAGCGTCTCCCTTACTGAACTCATATTAATGCTATATTAGAAATAGAAAAGTTACCAAAGCTGAATCAGCTCGAGATATTAGAACCATGACAGATATTCTAAGCAAGAATATCAGAGCTTTAAAACTCTTTTGTTTGAACGTACAATTTATCGGATCTTATATTGCTTAATATCATTCTGAAAAATAGATCGAGAAACCCGTGAACAATTCGAACAATCCATTGATTCAAATCAAATTCCTGAATTAGATAGGATTTATAATGTTTTTAGAAAAAGAAGCCAAACTATAGATAGTATTAATCGTTCTGGCTCCTATTACTCATAAACCAAAACAAGTAAACTTCCATAGGTGCAAAATCTTTCTTAATTCCGAATGATTCATCAAATTCTTGTGCAATCTGTAAAACTGCCTCATTTGATTTATATAAGTGCAGAGCTTATCAAAAATAAGAAAAGTATCCGATAGATTTAATAAAATAAAAACGCCTTAATTTGTGCATCAATTGTTTAAAGGAACATCATAAAAATTAAGGATTCCAAATCGAAAACTCTTGTTCCGTTTGTAAAAAACGTCATCATACATCGTGGTGTATATATTTTGAAGCGATTCCTTCACCCTGCCCACAACATTAGCGAATGAACTAAAAACCCCTACCAGATATGCAAAAGGGTCAACACCCCCCAGAGTACTCTTATACGTTTTCGAACTGTGTGGAGAAAAGAAAATATTTTACCCCGACTGCGATGGTTTACACTTTTGTGGGGCAGAGGGTCAGCTTTTCCCCTGCAAAGCGATTTTAGACTCAGGATCTCCTCTTTCCTCATTCGACAATGGCTGGCTAATAAAATCCCCCTTAAAAATAAACGCGTCTATTTCGGGGTTAGGTGAAATAACCCTTAGAATTAAACAAAAGTAAATACGGTGATTCAAAATAAAAATGGAGACTTTTCAACACCATTAGAACTATTAATCGTCCCGTATATTATCACAAACATCTATCCATCGCATGGATGCAAGTAAAGTAAACATTCCTTCGAACATTGATCTCGCGGATAAAGATTTTGGTATACCAGGAGAAATAGATATGCTTATTGGGTGCGAGCTCTATTTTGAATTATTAAGAACCAATAAATTTCGATCGCCATGCGAAAAATGGCTGTTTCAAGAGACTGTTTTCGAGTAATATTGTTGTAGGGAGTTTCGATAAATTTGAGGAAAATCATATTGTGGTTTAGCTATTAATGTGAAATAAATTCAGATAATCTTAATCAACAATTGCAAGCATTTTGGGAAATTGAAAGGGTAAATGAATCCTCAATAGAATATAGTTTAGAAGAAGAAATTTGTAAAACCCGCAATATCAAAAACACTCATTATCGCACTGAAGAAGGACGCCATGTTGTGCCAATTACCCCTTAAAAAGATTCATACTGTTTAGGTAACTCAAGGTTCTTACAAAAGTTCGTTTGAATCAACTCCTTGGAAAAACTCTCGAAACATTATGAATTACAAAACCCTTTATAAATCGTTCTTACAGGAATATATTGATTTAAACCACATGCAATTAGTAGCTGACCCCCTAGAAACAAATGTTTCTATTTTCTACCACACCATGGAGGGTTCTGCCCCGATAGTAAAACTACCAAGCTTAGAGTAGTTTTTAATGCCTTCTTCGAAAACAACATCAAATCTTTTCTTTGAATGACATTTTATAAAGGCGAGATTTTGCAGCAAGATTTATTTTCTTTCAATTTTTTGAGATTTAGCAGCACACATTTGTCTTTTACAACGGATATTTCAAAAATGTTTAGACAGATTTTATTTAACCCCGGTCATCGAAATTTGCAGATGATTTTATGGAAAGACAGTGTTGATGGTCCTGTACAAACATACAAACTCAACACTGTAACTTACGGGACTACTTGTGCACCTTATCTTGCTACCCGAACCATTCAGCAATTAGCTGGGAACGAAGGAGAACATTATTCTTTGGCTACATCAGTTAAGCATTCAGAGATATTTACATGGATGATATTTTAACAGGTAGTTCAAAATCCAAGAATTTCAAAACTACAATTAGAATTAATTAGTTTATTTAAAAAAAAGCGGGTATGAGCTTACATAAGTGTTGTAGCAATACTCCAGAAATATTGAATTCAATACCTAAAGAAGAGCAATCTTGGGATTTCCATTGGCAATCATCAGACCAAACAATTAAAACCTAGGAATCATTTGAGTCCACAATTTGGATTATTTCCTCTTTAAGACCGTTGTGAACTGCCGTGAATCGTATACAAAAGAGAAGTTTTATCCATTATTGCACGTTTATTTGACCCCTTGGATTCTTGGGGCCAATTCTAACTAAGGCCAAATTAATGTTTCAGAAACTTTAAGGTTTATCAAATAAAATGGGATGAACCTCTCTCCAATCCAATAGCTAAAGAATGGAACGACTTTCAAGTGTCTACCCTGCCAGTTATTCAAAATATCCATGACCCTCGACTCGTAATAGGAAAAGGCAGAATTATTATCCATAGAATTGCCGACGCCTCAACAGCAGCATATGGTACTGTACGATATGCTTAATCGATCTCAGAAGAGGATCTATCTACAAGACTCCTGTGCAACAAATCCCGGGTTGCACTGGTGAAAATCTCAATCACTATCCCTCGTTTGGAATTGTGTGCTTGTGTGTTATTGCCACAGCTCCTGGAAAAGGTTTTACATTCCTTGACGCCACCTATACAGCAAATAATGTTGGACTGACTCTAACATTGTGTTAGCCTGATTCAGTGATCCCCTGAACAGCTTAAGACGTTCAACGGCAATAGAATAAAAATTTATACACAGACTAACCCAGAACTGCCAATGGAATCATGTATCCTCTAATGAAACCCGGCTAATCTAATATCACGTGGATTGAATGCTTTGGACATCTCTTCTAAAACAACTTTGGTGGTATGGCCCAGAATTTTTAAAGGGAAGAGCTTGAAGTAAAACCCAATTGACTTTGAAAGGATAACTTCTGACAGTGACTACTTAAAGTAGCTTAAACCCGCAAATGTGCTTTTAACTTCTGGTAAATTCTCTCTTATAGATGATCTTTCAAAATGTTCTAATAACTATACTAAATTGTTGCATATTTTGAGTTATATTTTCAGGTTCCTCCACAACTCTAGAAATCCTAGTGTAAAAAAGGTCCAAGACAATTAGGATTATAGCGGAAGCAAATGAAGCAGAATTATGCCCTCTTATTAAAATCTTCTTCAAGCCTCTTCTGACGTCTTACGTCTTTTCTTTAACAAGTCCTTTGGGTTCTTTAATGTAATTAATGGCAACTCTTTTCCAATCAAATCCTTTCAAGAAATTGAGATGTGAAGAAGAAATGCAAATAACCCGACTTTAAATATAGGATCTAGGGTAAGTGGCATGGCAATGTAAAGAAATGTTAGACAATTGATGTGCGTTGTGTGGCAGTTGATGATTATTGCAATTCGTGGTGTAAGATTGATTAAGTAAGATAGTTAAGTCGTGGATAAACATATTGGTGTTCGACTAGAAGTTAACCGTCAAGCGGTTGCATTCCATTGCAGATAAAGACAAGTAGCCTTACGGAATAATATAAGGTAGGATTGATTACACTTCTTTGATTAGAATTGAGGATTAAGCGGTTCGATTATTGAGAGGGATTGGTCTGAATTAGAATTGATCATATTATAAATAAAGGGTGTTTTAGAGGTATAGAACTTTAAATTGCAATAAAACAACGATGTATTATTCGATTGACATGAATTTTTTTTATTCGAAAGATAATCTTGTGGCATTACATTTTAAATATGATTTCTGGCATATGACTGTCACGGCTGGCTCGGATGTAGTCCAATCTGACGTCCAATTTTTTGATGACTCTTCAACATTTGTGGCCGTATATCGGCAATAACACGGCGAATGTTGTCTTCCAAATGGTCAAACGTTTGTGGCTTATCCGCATAGACCAATGACTTTCCATAGCCCCCCACAGAAAATAGTCTAGCGGTGTTAAATCACAAGATCTTGGAGGCCAATTCACAGGTCCAAAACGCGAAATTAGGCGGTCACCAAACGTGTCTTTCAATAAATCGATTGTAGCACGAGCTGTGTGACATGTTGCGCCGTCTTGTTGGAACCACAGCTCCTGGACATCATGATTGTTCAATTCAGGAATGAAAAAGTTAGTAATCATGCCTCTATACCGATCACCATTGACTGTAACGTTGTGGCCTTCATCGTTTTTGAAGAAGGATTCCGCCAGCCCCTAAAGCGCACCAAACAGTCAGTTTTTCTGGATGTAACGATGTTTCGACATACACTTGTGGATTAGCTTCACTCCAAATGTGGCAGTTTTGTTTGTTGACGTAGCCATTCAACCAGAAGTGCGCTTCATCGCTAAACAAAATTCGCTTATGAAAATCGGGAACAACGGCAATCTCGTTTTGGGCCCATTCGACGAATCTACGCCTTGCTTGATGATCGTTTTGATGAATTGCCAAACCAAACTGAGAATAAATCACTTGACAGCTGTTAAATCGGTTGCCATCTTGGAAAAAGTAATGCCAACTTAAACTTCTATACCTGAAAAAAACACTCTTTATAAATACATATATTGTGTGTTTTGTATTACGTCATCGTAGATTCTGTCATATTAATTATTATAATTATATTTGTTAAAAGTTTAAGTTGAATATCTTAATAAAGTCATATTAAGATAATGTTTGATCCTAGTTCTTTCGCTAACCCTACACCTCTAGCTCACGCTGATACTTCCAAGGGGAGTACATCATACTCTGCCTTTCAAGAAGAAATCGAGTTTCTAGCTAAGGGTGGTTGTAATTCAAAAAAAAAAGGTAAACTTTTCTTTTTAATCCATTCCTAGATGGCAATCCAATTTTGAGGGTTGGAGGACGTTTGCAAAACTCGGATTTAACTTATAGTTACAAACATCCAGCTATACTCCCAGCGGATCATCTTCTCACCCAATTAATTATGATAAATATACACAATAGAAATTTTCATTTAGGCCCTCAAGCTTTGCTTTTTTATTGTACAAGACAAAGATTTTGGCCACTTCGTGGCAGATCAATAGAGAGGACAATTGTGCATTAATGCGTAGTTTGCTTCAAAATAAACCTATTGTAGCAAACCAACTTATGGGATCTTTACCTCGAGAGAGAGTAAACCCTAGTTTTCCTTTCCTGCATACAGGAATTGATTATTGTGGACCCTTTTTCATAAGGTATAAACACCAAAGAAAGGGTACTTACCAAAAAATATATGTAGCCATTTTTGTTTGCTTAGCCTCAAAGGCCGTCCATCTCGAAATTGTCTCGGATTTGACCACAGACGCCTTCCTTGCCACCTTGAAGCGTTTTGTGGCTAGACGCGGAAATGTGCTACTATATCATCAGATAATGCCAAAAACTTTGTTGGATCTAATCGAGAATTAAAAAGATTGCATAATCTCCTGAAATTTCCCGAAGAAAAACTTTCTTCTTATCTTTCTTTTGAAGGGATTTCTTGGAATTTCATGCCACCTAGAGCTCCAAATTTTGGTGGACTTTGGGGGAGGCAGGAGTTAAATAATTCAAATTTTATTTAAAAGAGCTGTAGGAAACCTAAAGATGACTTTGGAAGAATTCTTAACCATAATAACTCAGATTGAAGGAATTCTGAATTCTAGACCAATCACTCCTTTGTCAGAAGATACTGACGACTTGAAGTGCTTACTCCAGGCCATTTCTTGATTGGAAGACCCATTACTTCCATTTCTGAACCTAATTTGTTAGACAAGACAGAAAAACACACTTTCCCGGTGGCAAAATTAACAAAAATAGTTCAACATATTTGGACAAAATGGTCTCGCGATTATTTAAACAATTTACAGCAACGAAACAAAGGGCATTTTCACAAAGATAACGTGAAATTAAATACAATGGTCCTAATAAAGGATGATAACCTTCCTGTAAATAAATGGAGCTTAGGTCTCATTACCAAACTATTTCCTGGTACGGATGGGAAAGTTCGCGTAGTGGAAATAAAAACTAATAAGGGCAATATTAAACGCAGCATTAGGGAGGTGTGTTCTGCCCTTGGACAATTAATATGTAATTTGGGAAAATGTTTCTTCCTTGATTTATGTAAAGTATTATTTCTTTTATTATGTTTTTATATATTCTTGGATTTATGTGATTCTGTATATTGATTGAATGTAATTCAACGGGGGGAGGATGTTCAGTCCGTAATTGTATTTTTTTTTGTCGCGAATGCCATCCGCAGACTGAGCATCCCCGCCAATGTTTTCATGTAACCCTCCCTTTCAGTTGTTGTTGAAGCTTCCATCTTGGAACAGCGTGCGAATAGCACCATCTCGAAATAAACCAACTTACAGTCCAAAAGTTGCAACGTTTTAGTTAAAACACGAACCAGCATTTGACAACGAACATTTGTAAAACAACAACTATCTCTAAAGTATCGTATTGTTATCCAAAACAATCATGTATATAAAATTTCAGTTCAACGGAATGCTTTAAAACGTTAGAAAAAAAACCTTTTCAACTTCTGACACAAGTCGCCAAAAGATCACTAAGTCGCTAAAATGGAAACCAACGTGGTTGTATCTGTAATTCTTTAAAAAATAAATTTCAGTCAATTAATTTTAATTAATTATAATTAAATTATCATACTTTCACCCAAAACAATAGTGTATAGAAAATTTCAGCTCAAATGAGTGGTTTAAAATGTGAGAAAAAAATTTCAAGTTTTGACACAAGTCGCCAAAAGGGTCGCTAAGTAGCTAAAAATGATACCAACGTGGCTGTATTTGTAATTCTTTGAATAATTAGTTTTAATCCATTCATTTTTATTAATTATAATTAAATTATTGTACTGCAATCCAAAATAATCGTGTATATAAAATTTCAGCTCAATGAGGGGCCTTAAATGTATTTTATTAACGATTGAAATTTCTAACAAGATAAATATATAGAGTTTTTGAGCTAATAGTGTAGGAATTGAAAAATAGGCTTAGAGAGAAAAAGCAGTCCTACACTAAAACTAAACATAAAATGTAGAAAAAGGACAAATTTTTATAGAACTAAGTGAATAGTATAATTATCATTAGCAATATTGCAGTGATCTTAAGAATAAAAATCTATTTTTGTAAGCGAATCGGAATAGCAAATGAACAAATTAGTTCTATTAATCACATTATTTAACTATACTTTGAGTCTTAAAAGAAAATGAAAACAATTAAAAATTTAAAATCACAAAATTAAGTATACAGGTATTAAGACAAAGCTACATTAAATAATTTAAATACAAGAAGATAAAATATAATTCAGAAGACTTACCTTGCAGCAGCACCGGATATATTTATACAAAACTGCCATACAATGACAAAAAGAGCTAGCATAAGCCAGAGATTAAGTGATGTATATCTTCTTATTAAATCCCTTTTTAAAATTTTGACCTAGATTCCTCTCTTCCCAATCAACTACCTGTCTTACTATCCCTTTTTGCTTAAATTAATTCATGGATAGAATTGGATTTGTTTAATTACAACCAAAATTCACAAAGCTGGATCGTGTCTTCTGAACAAATTGCTAATGAATTTAAGTGAGCATTTTAAAGTAGATTTTTCAAAAGACAAATGAAAACCTTTAGTTGATTTTTAAAAATAAAAATCCAATTTAATTATGTCAAGTGATCCAAATGAAGCACGAGGAAGTATGGAACAACGCTTGACGGAGTTTTTAATAGATATTTAACCCTCTGACTAGATGACCCGCTGATGAATTTCACTTCGAAAGTGATCTACTTTTAAAGCTAGCTAAGCCAAAAATGTTCCGATAAATTTCAAGAACTGCTTCAAAAAAAAATGCACGGCAGTTAAATGCCTTCCCCTGTTAAAGCCGCAGGAGGTCCTGAATTGGATTTGCAGGGGATGGTTTTATTGCTTTTCGGTCTCTGTGTTCTTCGAAACGGGAGGTTTCTCATTCACAGCTGTGGCCTAGGGCGAGGATTGTGAAATGGACATTTTCTACACTTCACGGCCAACAGAAAGTTCACCCAATTTATTGCAAATATATATTTCATATATTTGGAAAACATGCTCAATTTCTGATCTAAAAACCTATTAGGTTTTAAGAAATTTTAATTTTCTGAGTTTTGATTTTAAATTCGGTTTCATTTTAAAGCATTTTTGCATTCCTAGATTGAATTAATTAAAAATATTTTTAACACAATCCAATATTTCGTGTGAAACGGCAATTAACTACAATTTTAGTTTCTAAAATCATTTCTGTTTGCTAATGTTTTTGAGTTTTCTCACATTTACTTAATTAAGATTGATTTAAAGACCAATATATTTTTGACACATAGTTTATATAATTTAAAAAGCTCTATACTTTGTTTTCATTATTTTTTTTTCCTTTTGAAAAATGCCATGACCAAAATGTGCGCAGGCTACTGTGATAAATAATACTTGAAAGGGATGGAATATGACTGAAAAAGGTAAATCTAAAATGCAGCTTTTTCAGGTAATATTACAATTAGACTACAGAATACAAATGTTGCAGAATGAACTAAATATTTCCCTGATGTACCACAAACTACATTATAATAAATCTATTGTAGTACTACACTGCAATATTTTAAAGTCATGGAACAAAAACTTAAACTTACTTAACTGCCACGATGGGGAACTGAGAAAAAAATAGATATTGTTTACAAACTTGGTAATTTCTGGATTACGTTTGTATAACTACTAATTTCTATATAAATATTTTGCATTTAAAACTCTTGTGAATATATAAGGTTCTGATAAAAGTGAATAATTGATCAAATTAACAGTTGTTATCAATGTTATGTCTTAGAATATTTTGAATTAAAAAAGATATTTCAGTCATATTTATTTCAAGTAGAATTTTCATGTAAGGCATTACAGGCAATAAAATTTTTTTATGCCTTTACAAATTTTAAATATGTTTTTCTCAGATTTTTAATTTTGAAGATGAGAGTGTTTTCTAATCCTAATGCGTTTTCCTGTTCAAGATATAGTCTTGAAATATCTTGTAAATGTTCCCTTACATATGTTCTATAAAAGTTCATATGGATTTAGGTCTGAGAGCTCTAGTTATTTTTTAAAAATATCTTAATGTTAATATTTAAAATGTTGGGTTTTTTCCAGGTTTAGCCATAAAAATAATTATTAAAATTCAACAAAGAGATATATTTTAAATTTTATACTTTTGTTTCCAATAATCTAAGAAATATTAATCACTTACAATAATTAAATATTTTTAATAATTTAACATTTAAGAAAAGTTTTAAAAATTTCAAAACTGTTCAATGCTTTAAAATTGTGAAATAATGGCTTGTCAAACTAACCTATTATTTTCAGAATCAATATAATAGTATAATTTGAATATAAAACAAAAATTAATTTTACTGTGACAAACTGTTTACGACTTCTACTCATATTGTAAAAAGAATGAAAGATAAATATATTACATAGTGGCAGTAAAAAACACATTCATAATATGTTAAAATCCTGTCCCGATACAAATTCCAATGCATTTTCCAAACTGTAGCTAAAAACAATTATATGTTTATTAGGCCAGAAATTATTTATATTTAGATATATTTTTCCTTATTAAGTACATAATGAATAATGGCAAGCTAATTTGTAAAATCCTGAAAGATTTTAATGAAGAAAAAAAAGCCAGACATAATTTTAGATAGTTAGAAATTTAATTATATAATACACAAATATGCATGTTTTAAAAGAAATAAGTTGGCTAAGAAAATGAAGTTTACTAAAAATTTCCTGAATAAAGTAAATCAGATTTCATCCTCAAATACATATAATTGTAAGAAAAGGTTTTATTCAATTTACAATTAGTTACAAAAAACCTTTTATAAAAAATAATTTTAACAGGTATAAATAGCAAAAAAATATCAAAGAAGTATGAGAAAGACACATACATGTCTATAATTATATCTAATGTGCATATTTGGAACTGTTTAGCGTACTCGAATTAAATCAAGTGCACACGTCAAGGTTTTATATTGCATTCTGAGTCAACACGGTGGCTGCTGACGAACGACTACGTAATTTTGAACCGCCGCGGTTAAGTGACGAGGACGATACCTGAGCTGATAACTCCCCTTCTAAACTTCCACATCACACCAACGTGAGGACTTTTGACCTCGACGTTTTAACGTGCATCAGCTCCTCTTCAACCAAAACTTTTGTGGTACCAGGGGTCGAACACTGGACACGAGTTCATAACCATGACCATCAGGATACCGTGGCCGCAAAAGAAAATAGCAAGTTTGAAATAAATGTAATGGAGAAGTATATTTGAAGAAATAACTTCTAAACTTAACGAAAAACCAAAATATCAAGATTTATTTTAGGAATAATAGTGAATATAACTTCGTACACCTAAAACCACTTTATGCAGTGTATTTTGAAAGTGAACGTTTCCCCTTTTAGAGAAACTTACTATAATTATGTCAAATTCCTTTCATTTTGCTCTAAGGGGATCCCCGAAACAATGTAATTTTTTTGATACACAAAATTACTAATGTTTGAATCTAATACAATTCCTACAAAATGAATAAAAACCCTTTTTATCGTATAAATTGTGTTTGAATAGGAGATGGTTAGTTAATAAGAACATTTAAAACATGTCGGCAATCTATGGACCTGTGGCACGTGGTACAATTCTTAGTGGCACTCAGCCCTACTCTACAAATTTGTCAATTCTTGAGTGGATGGAAGTTGATAATAGACCTTATTTGATAAACATCTTCTGAGTTATGGACATTTATGGAACTACAAAATAATCTGAAAGATAATTCTAAGGATAAATTTACAGCTATTTTTAAATAATTGAATGTTATTTCTAGGGGATTTAATTGTTGAAAAAGAAAACTGCATGTACTCTGCTTATGATTCGGCATATCAAAGTAAAAAATCTTTCCTAATATGAAAAATATTTCGACTCCGCAAAGAAATTGTTTAACAACTGAATGCTCAGAATCGTGTCACGCATTATACCCCTGGTTTTGCGATATGAAAGAAGAGTCGTGAAAGAGTTAATTGCATAACAATTTTAATTTAACTGTAATGAAGGGAATCATTTATATTTCACTTTGTCTATTTCTTATTTAAGTAAATATGTTGAAACATACATTTTTAATTTTTTTATCTTTGTTGAAGAAATAGTAACATTTTATATTGTTTACTTTTATGTTAATAAATGTATTTTATTGATCCATAATTAATATAAAATAAAACTGTAAATCTAAATTATTTACCTCTATTCTTTAAATCTGCAAATATTACCGTAAGAATCGAAGGATTTCAAAAATTTCCTACTATGTGGCACGCTGAATGATACCGACAGATTGGTTTGGCACGTCTTAGCTACACGTCTTTTGGCTATCTTGCCGCCCCTGATTTAAAATATTGGGTAAGATAACCATTATATTTTTAAAATTTTATAAATATACAAAATGAGAGTATTTTGTCAATACATGTTTTTAAAAGGAGTAAAGTTTACGAGAATGAAATATAAAATTGCGTTAAAATTATTGGTACTCTATCAACCGTACTTCTTATAATATATATATATATATATATATATATATATAAGTACGTCGATATATATATATATATATATATATATATATATATATATATATATATATATAAAATATATATATATATAAATATATATATATATAAATATATATATATATATATATATATATATAAATATATATATATATATATATAAATATATATATATATATAAATATATATATATATATATGCAAATATTATATAGTTACTGAGTTATTACTGCCAACTCGTGACAATGAATTGGAAATTAAGTTCACAATTCATTGTTATTAAAATATATAAAAGTTCACATGACTAATTTTTTGTATTTGTTATTTTTATATTCCTTACTGAGAGAGAAAGCAACAAATGGGAGTTCATTACCTGCCAAAACTGCAGAGGCCTGGTTGTTTTACTCACAAGCTCCTACCTTATGCTTACTCTGCCCTACTAAGTAGTGGCCGCGGTAGCCAGTGGTATAGGTATCGGACTGTGGCTTGCTTTGTCACAGGTTCGAGCCCAGTACCACTAAAGACCCGCCGTGTAGGCAGCGATGCACGTTAAATCTGTCGAGAGCTGAAACGTCCTCCCGTTGGTGTGGTGTGGTAGTTAGGAGAGGGGGTGCCAGCTCAGGTGTCGTCCACGTCACTTGACCATGGTTCAAAATTACGGGTCCGTCGCCAAAAGCCTCGTGTAGCTGAACAGTGCGACGTTAATATTCAATCAATCAAGCCCTACTAAGTAAAAATGCCGTCTTCTGCTCGTCAAGATCATGGAATTGCAGATATTGTTTTCCATATATTTTAAATATTAGTTTTCTAACTTCTACATCGGCCTTTTAATAGTCTACACTCCTGCAAAGAAGTCTGAATTCAAAACTATAAAAACACATTATTCCCAACAATGTCATTTATACCTTTATTTTTATATAATCTATGAATGCGTTAAACTATTAATTTGTTATCGCGACTATTTAATATTAAATGCGAAAAAAAAAAAAACGAATAAGTTTCAAACTGAAACTTAAATCGAATTTTTCAAAAATTGTCATCGATATTCTCATAACTTTTACATATTGTCATTTTAGCATATCACACATCTATCTTCTATGCAAAAATCTATTATAAGTTCATCAAATGTTTCAGCATATTTTTACTCATAACATGCAGTTTTCAACCACATTGTGAGGCCGCGGCAGCCTAATGGTCAAAGTAACGGACTCGTAGCTGACGTGTCATGAGTTCGACCCCAGCACCACTGAAGATCCGCCGTGTAAAGGAACGATGCTCAAGCGTCATCCTCGTCACTTTACCATGGTTTAAAATTACGAGGTCCGTCGCCAAGTGAGTGAATATTAACGTCGCCCTGTTCAGCTACACGAGGGCTTTTAGTGATGGACCTCTTAATTTTGAAAAATGGTCAAATGACGAGGGCGACACCTGAGCTGGCACCACTTCTCCTAACTACCACACCACACCAACGAGAGGACATTTCAGCTCTCGATAGATTTAACGTGCATCGCTGCCCTACACGGCGGGTCTTTTTTGTGGCAATGGGCTCGAACTCGAGACATGCCAACCATGATTCGATACCTTGACCACCTGATACCTGGCCACAGGTCCGTCGCCAAAAGCCCTCAAGTAGTTGAGTAGAGAAGAGAGAGTGCGACTTTAATATCCTCACTTAATTAAATTTTATGAAATTTAAGGAATACTTGAGAAAAAAATATTAGAAGTCGAATATATATATATATATATTAAAAAATTAATCTAATGATAATTTTAAATATCCAAAGAATTATTAGTATTTATGGTAAATATATATGTTTTTCAACTGAGTATGTGAGACACGCATAAATATCTTTCAAAATTCCAATGCAGAATTTTAGTGGAGCTAATACAAAATTTCTAGTTTTGCATGGTTAAGATTATAAAAATGTCCAAATTTTAATAACCTTTTCTTCAGTCAACCACTAATGGAACATGAATATGATGAGGATTATGCATAAATATATATTTTTAACTTGAATTTAAAAGGATCTTTATATTTTTATATTTATATGCGCAAATGTTAACTGTAAATTTGTCCAGATGCTTTTAAATACTCTTTATTTGAAGATTCAAGTTAAAATATTATTTTTACACAATTACTTATATTTATTTTATTAGGCATATGTTAATTCAAAAAATAACCTGTTTCTGTAATTATACACGAATATTTGTTGCGCGAACTCAGTTTTTTGTGTTGCATAGTGGGTGCAATTATGTAACATAAAGAAATCAAAATTATATATCTACATACACTAGTTTTGTTAGACTTATTTTAAGTGCTCATTGAATCAATTGTGCTAAAAATAAATTCAATATGTTGTTTTATGATTGAGATGATTTACTAATTGAAATGATAATTTTAACTAAGCCTTTGTGTAAGCTATTTATTTTGCTCTTGTATAGGGTATTTTTTTAGAGGTATAGAACTTTAAATTGCAATAAAACAACGATGTATTATTCGATTGACATGAATTTTTTATTCGAAAGATAATCTTGTGGCATTACATTTTAAATATGATTTCTGGCATAGGACTGCCACGGCGGGCTCGGATGTAGTCAAATCTGGAAGTCCAATTTTCGATGACTTTTCCAACATTTGTGGCCGTATATCGACAATAACACGGCGAATGTTGTCTTCCAAATGGTCAAGCGTTTGTGGCTTATCCGCATAGACCAATGACTTTCCATAGCCCCACAGAAAATAGTCTAGCGGTGTTAAATCACAAGATCTTGAGGCCAATTCACAGCTCCAAAACGTGAAATTGAGCGGTCACCAAACGTGTCTTTCAATAAATCGATTGTGGCACGAGCTGTGTGACATGTTGCGCCGTCTTGTTGGAACCACAGCTCCTGGACATCATGATTGTTCAATTCAGGAATGAAAAAGTTAGTAATCATGCCTCTATACCACCGATCACCATTGACTGTAACGTTGTGGCCTTCATCGTTTTTGAAGGATTCCACCAGCCCATAAAGCGCACTAAACAGTCAGTTTTTCTGGATGTAACGATGTTATGATATACACTTGTGGATTAGCTTCAATCAAATGTTGCAGTTTTGTTTGTTGACGCAGCCATTCAACCAGAAGTGCGCTTCATCGTTAAACAAAATTCGCTTGTGAAAATCGGGAACAACGGCAATCTCGTTTTGGGCCCATTCGACGAATCTAGGCCTTACTTGATCATATTTAAAATGTAATGCCACAAGATTATCTTTCGAATAAAAAATTCATGTCAATCGAATAATACATCGTTGTTTTATTGCAATTTAAAGTTCTATACCTCTCAAAAAAACACCCTATACATTGTCAAATATTATGAATATAGATTTCATGAACTAAGCATTGTGTGTTTGTGTGTGTCAATTACTATAGGAATTAAACTGCTTTGTATAGAACTCAGAGCATCTTGATTATGTCCCATGAATATTCCCTGTATGGAGGATGAAGGTTCTTCAAGCTTCATGAACTGGCATGTGAAATGTAGAAAACGCTGAAAGCTCACTTGTTTGGTATATTCAAATTTTATTAATATCGTAAAGTATTCTAAGTAATTGTATTAATTTGTATATTTATTTAATTCATGCATTTTTGTTAAACTGAAGAATATCAATTGATTTATTCTAAGGTTAAATTGCATTATCAATTTTTGACTGATTAATATTTATTTATAAATTTTACTTTAAAAAAATTTTTCTTGCAGAAATCTTTTCCATAAATTGAAGGAATTAGGAATGACATCCAATGTAGTTCGAAGTTGGATACCAAAGTTGTTTTGGATAAAAATTAAAACCGGGTTCTAATTGTTATTTGTAAATGTGTGTGTATTTTTCATGCTAAACATCAAATTTATTTCTGTGTTGTGTTTTTTTCTGACTTATGTTAAAGACTTTTCACACAAATATGTTGTACTGAAAACCTTTTACAGCTTTTGCTGAAGTTTGAAGATATTGTAAATTTTTATCCAAAACACAAGATTATCTAATTCATACCTGCATTTTAACTCAGAATCTGTTAATAGTTCAATCAGTTCTTGTTCTATTAGTAATATATCCTGATGGAATTTTAATTGAGTCATTTTAACAGGATAACCCTGTAATATTATGGAAAATTTATATCCTTTTAATTTTAAATTCTGGAAACATAAAAGAAAAATATTGTTCTAAATAATAACTCTTTACTTAGCATTATATGAAATATAAGATAATATACAAGAGTTCTTGCCTTTTATTTTGTCTTAATTAACTTAAAAAATTGAATATTTAATAATTTGAATTAATATATGAATGTATATATATTTGAATTGTCATTAGTTAATTCTATAATTGGTACATTATATTTGAATTTAAAAATTTTCAAATAATTCTTTAGTACACTCATGTCCATAAATTAAGGATAATTCAGAATCACACAGAAATTGAACTCTAAAATAAAAATTTCACCTGTAGAATTATCACACACATCTTGAAGAAGAATATGCAAATTACAGGAAACCACCACATGGCGCGGATAGTACGTCACAATGACGAAAGTGTAAGAGAGGAGTATAAAAGGAATGGTGACAAAGAAGTAAATTTGTTCACAAGCGCTTTAAAAGCCTTTCAGTAAATAACCGCATAGTTATGGCACAAAGGAAGCTTCTGGATGATTTTTTACGTGGTAGAACTATTGGACGACTGGAATGTGGACGTACCCAGCTGGAACTATCCGAGGAACTTGGAATCGCCCAGAGTGTCATCTCCAGGCTTTGGCAACGATTCCAAGATGATGGTAATGTGAGTAGATGTTACAGCACAGGTCGCCCCCGAGTTACAATGCCGAATGAGGACGGGTATTTGGCAATTACTGCCAAAAGAAACAGACAGAGCACAGCATCAGACCTGTCTCGTCAGCTCTCTTCAGCTACCGGTACGACAGTTTCAAGGCAGACCGTGTACAGACGCTTAGGGCACATTGGTCAATATGCTCGTAGGCCTGTCAGAGGTGTTCCACTTACCGCAACTCACTGTAACCTACGATTAACCCTCTGGGTGGTTAGCTTCCTCCTGAAAAGTTATTCCGAAAGCGTTTACTATTATTTTGCCATTCAGTTTAAAAATGCAACAGACTTCTTTCCTTTCCCCCTTTTAAAACTTGGGAGGTCGAACGGGGATAATTTTATGACTCAGTTCGGTCCCTTTGTAAAGTAAGAACCAGGAGATCAATCGTTTACAGCTAGCTGTCAAGTTGCCTTGGGCAATCTTGTATGAAAGTTGTAGTGCAACCGGGTCGTTTCCCCTATATGTTTAGTCACAGTAAAATTAAAACAAAATGAAGGGTGGGAAAAAGGAAATAAATAGTGTGTTAGAAGTTGAAAAATAATTATATTTTCTTCAAACAAAATTTATTTTTCTGTCAATTTTTAAAAATTATATATATATATTGGTATTGCGATTTGAACCAGAAAAAAGCATCCTGTATTCATTTTTGGAATATGAGAGTAAGAAAACGCGCTCACTTTCCTGTTTCTTAAAAAAGTAATGAGGTAAAAAGAGCGAAGGCCCTATCTCTTTTTTTAAACAATAAGACAATAAATGGTGCATACGGTGATATACATACAATGATTATATTTATGAAATAAAACCGATCTTTCTCTATTCAATTATAATTTTAATTGAAAATAACATGAAAAATATTTCAATACTTTTAATTTATTTTAATTAAAATCATATAAATGATATTTTTATGTTAACTGAATATTTTTCGGAAAAAATCTAAATTTTCATTCCTAGTGTTCTCCTTCTCGAACTTCTTGTATTAAATAAAAATTTCTTTTCTACATCGGCATTTGTGATGGACATAACACGCATTCAAACAATAATTTTTAATTTAAATGGGGCATATACTTCTTCAAATGCACATGACAGTACTTCTAACCATATTCTACTCAAGTTTAATTTCTTATCTTTCTGTTTTTTTTATTACAATTAAAAATGTCACACATCGGTAACTACATTTTCAAACAATTCAGTAATTACAAATTCTATTGTGAGAAAAGTTCTCCCTAATAAATTTTGTCTTTCAAAACAGTACACTTAAAACAATTTTGTTCAGTGAAGTTAACCGACAGTTTCACAATGTATCCATACCAAATTTTAAAAACAATTTTAACATTTTGAAATGTATCCTGTATTAAATTTTTTGAGTATACACAAATATTTCCTGCTGTAGGGAAGACATAGTATGAGATGTGGTGTGCGGTTGTGAAAGAATGTTTTCGTACGTGTAGACTATTTTTGAAAATTTAAATATCACTTATTAAATTCACTTCTAAATTTAGTGAAAAACGATACTAATAGGTAAGAAAACTAAATTTTCTCTTACCTTCAAAATTTCCGGGGATGAGCCTCTTTGCCGTATATCCTCTCTGCTGGCGACGTGAAAGAGAAAATGCGCAAGCTTCAAAAATGAAACTTGAAAATATTTTTTAGTTTTTTAATTATCGACACACACACACAAAACAAAACTATAAACTAACACTACGACATATGACAATTAAATTAAAAAATTAAAGAAAACATGTATCCCATAAAATGGGCCGCAAAGAGAGTTCTATCAGTCTGTACTCAGCAAAACCTTTAGTCCGTCTGGCTTGTTGCCAAAAAAAAAAAGTTCTTTTCAATGAATTTCTGGGAGTGGTCGTGGATGGATTGATCGGAATATGACATCCTCCCATCTTTGAGTTGTTAAGGTTGACAACTCAAAAATTTCTAAAGTTCAAGTCTCTTAGGAGGTCTTAGAGTTCGTCCTCGTCGAGAAGTAGAAATTTCTTGGTTCTTTTGATCCTTTTGAATTCGTTCACGAAAGTCACTTGCCTCAGGAAGATTGACTTCTAGAGGGTAAAGTTTCTGGATTGGTCTGATGAAGTTGCCAGAAGGTGTTTTTACCTCTACTACGCGAATTCTACCATCTTTTCCTGGAAAAGATTTTATTATCTTTGCCATTGGCCAATTGATTCTTTTAACATCATTATCTCCGATTAGCACGATATCTCCATCTTTAACCGATGCTTCTTTGCGGACCTTTGAATAGTCTTTTAGCAAACCCAAATATTCATTTCGGAATCTGTTTCTTAAGTCTTTGCGTATCTTCACTCGGTAAATAAATCTTCTTTCTAATTTCTTGGAATCTATCATATCAAAATCAGGAACTCCAATTTCGCGAATTTCTTGAAGGAACATGGCTGGAGTTAGGGCAACTAAATCTTTAGGATCTTCTGAAAGGTAAGTAATGGGTCTGGAATTAATTATGCTTTCTGCGTCACATAATAAGGTGTTTAGTTCTTCTTCATTTAAGCTTGCTTTTCCAAGAACTTTTCTAAGTACGTTCTTCAACATTCCCACTAGTCGTTCCCAAAATCCTCCCCACCAAGGGGCTGATGGAGGGCTGAATTTCCACTGAATTTTTATCTTAAGAGCGAAATCTTGAATCTTATCCCAATCAATAGAATTTAGAGCGTTGAATGTGCCGACAAAATTTTTTCCATTATCGGAATAAATCGTAGTAGGGCGACCTCTTCTCGCGATGAACCGGCGGAAAGCTAAGATGAAACTATCGGTCGACAAAGAAGTGATTAACTCCAGGTGGACTGCTCTATAGATCGCACATGTAAATAAAACAATCCAACATTTCTTGTTTTCCTTTAAAAAAAAAAAAGTGGACCACATAGGTCAACTCCGCAAACTTCAAAAATAGCCGCGTCTCTCACTCGATCTTCTGGAAGAGGAATACTGACTGTTTCTAAAGGGCGAGCCGAAAACCTCTTGCAAGTTATGCAACTTCTTACTACCTGACGAATCGTTTTTCTACTCTTGATTATCCAATAACTTTCTCTGAGGTTTGACATTAACGTCTGAGTACCAGCATGCTCAAGTTCTATGTGTTTTTCCATAATCAGTTTTTTAACTAACTGATGTGTATTCGGTAGTAATATCGGATATCTGAAGGTTTCTAGGTCTTTCCTACAGGAAACTCTGGTTTCAACTCTAATCAATCCATCGTCTCCTTTCATTGTGTTCAATTTAATCTGTTTTTCTTCAGCTAAAGTCTCTAGTTGAATTTCTTTCAAAATAACTTTTTCTGCTTCATAGAGTTCAGCAACTTCTAATTTTCCTTTTTGGGATCGATCCGATTTTTCTTCAAGTTGTTACAAAATCGTAACACGTATGCCATGATTCGAACAATTTTTCCAAAAGATGATACGTCATTGAAGAATTTAAATTTGTTTGTCTCCGAATTGGTGGCGGAAGTGACTGTCTTTCTTTTTTCAGCGTTAACGATTTCAAAGTCAGGATAAATTTCTTTGATCGGCCAGTCTTTTGGAGGACCTCTGAGCCAATCAGGGCCTTCCCACCATTTTGATTTTGCCAAAACATCCACGCTGCATCCTCGAGAGGGAAGGTCTGCTGGATTTTTCGATCCCGGAACGTAGTACCAATCATCCGGATTTGAGAGGTTCCGTATTTCCTTGACTCTGTTTGATACAAAAACAGCCCAGTTCTCCGATTTCTTTATCCAATAGAGAGCGTTAGTTGAATCTGACCAATAAAAAACTGGTAAAGATGGAAGTTTTAGATCTTCTTTCACAGTACGGGCAAGCCTTGCCCCAATTGTGCAAGCAAGGAGTTCGAGTCTGGGTATTGAAATGGATTTCAGTGGAGCTACTCTAGATCGGGCTTGTACAAGTTGACATGAGGCTGAATTTTCATTTTCGCTTCTAAGAAATATACAAGTAGCATAAGCTGCTTTACTGGCGTCGCAGAACACGTGCAGACTTAAATTTTGCGAAGTCTCAGGATCTTCTATCATGCACCTTGGAACAGCAATAGCTTTCAAGCGATCGAGCTGATCTTTCCATTTTTGGAATTTTTGCCAAATAGATGCCGGTAGTTCGCTATCCCACTTGACTTTGAGTGTCCAACACTCTTGCAGCATTATTTTCGGTATTAAAGTTACCGGACAAGTAAAACCAATAGGGTCAAATATCTTATGTACCAGCGATAATATTTTTTCTTTTTTGTTAGGATTTCATTTTTAGATTCGTGAACTTTTATGTCTACAGAGAGTAAATCTTGATCTAAGTCCCATTTTAGCCCTAAGACAGGGACGCTGCGTCTTTCTGTAGGAACGGTGTTTTCTGTTTGTGGGTCAAGATTATTATGCTCCCATCCTCTTAGTTCGAATTTACCTTCTTCCAAAATTTCTTGAGATTCAACGATCAGTTTATCCAGCTTTTCTTTACTGTTGACACTACATACTAAATTATCCACATAAAATGACTCTAAGAGGGTGTGCGCAGTTTCTTTGTAGTGGTCAGGGGCATTCTTTAAGTGAAATTCTATTGTGGCTCCTAAAAGGAATGGGCTTGAAGATATCCCAAATACTACTCTATTGTGTTGGTAAACAGTTATATTATCGTTTTTTCCCTTTTCCCGCCAAAGAAATCTTAGAAAAGGTCTATCTCGTTCTTGTAACCCAATTTGCAAAAATGCCTTTTTATATCGGCAATCACCCCAAATTTGCCGAATCGAAACCTATTTATCAAAGAAGGTATGAGTTCGATAAGATTTGGACCTTTTTCCAAACAGTCATTGATCGATGGGGAATTTTTCTCTTTGCCGACCCGTCGAAAACAGGGCGAACTTTAGTAGTTGAATTTTCTTTGAATACCGGCCTGTGCGGCAAATAGTGTTCTTCGTCTATTTCTTGATGAGATTCAACCTTTTCAATTATATCTTCATTCTCCCACTCATTAAACACTTCCTCGTAATCGCTTAATTTTCCAACCTTTTCTAATGATTTGACGCAATTCGCGAGTCTTTTTTCAGCTATCTTTCTGCAACTAGTAAGAGGGGGTGATCTTTTATCCACGGCAAATTTACCATGTATCGGCCTTCATGATCCCTTTTAACATTTTCAAGAAAATGCAATTTAGCGGCTTCTTCTAATTCCCTTTTGGACTGATTTTCCCCTAAATCTTTAATACCTATTGTGTCCAATCGCCATAATTCTGATATATCCAAATCGCTAACATGGAGAGAAAGCAATGTTTCACACCTACGAGTATTTTCCCCAGATTCTCCCATCAGCGTCCAGCCTAAACGTGTATGTATGGCGACTAGATTCTCAGTTATTTGTTTGATTTCACCCGTGAGTAATCTTCCTGCAAAGTCAGCCCCAATTAACATATGTATTTCATTCGGATCATTTTCGTACAAGCACATATTTTCATTAAAACAAATATCACTTGCCAAAATACCAGAGTTTTTAATTTTATTGATAATCTTAGGGTTACTGATTTTTGGAATAGATACACAAATTTTTTTCTTGATCCATAACATCTAAATCAAAAGAGAAACTCTTATCTATATTATTCACATTTACGCGGTATTTTTTGTGATCTTCCCTTTTTCAATGCCGCCAAATAATCCATGAATAATTGTATCTTCCCCTGTACACTCTAAATTCAAGGTAACAGCCAAGAATTTACTTAGGTAAGATTTTACAGACCCACTATCTATTAGCACTCTAACGTAATAATCTGATTTATTTACATTAATACACACAACCAGAGTTTGCAAAAACACTTGTTTCATAAATGATTTATTTACAAGTAAGCTACTACTAATTTCATCATTAAGCATATTACTGTCTGAAGATTTATGATCAGCAGTTTTTATTTCAGTAGCATAACATAAAATATCACAATGAAATTTCTTACAATTTTTACAAGTTATTCGCTCTGGACAATTTCGAGAGAGATGTGAACTTTTTTTGATGCATTTAAAGCAAAAACCATGTTTCATTAAAATTTCTTTTCTTTTTGCAATGGTAACGAAAAAACAAATTGACACTTGGAAGAGTCATGCATACTATTATCGCGCTTATACTCCTCACAAAAAATGCATGATAAAGTTTTGTCTTTCTTTTCAACTGTCAATAATTCAGCAGCAGTGAATACATTTTTTCCTTTTTATTGCTTGATACCGGATATGTGAATCGCCGCGGCGGCGGCTGCTCTCGGAGAGAACATTTGTTTGTCTTTGAGGCCGAGTGTATTTCAGAGTGAGTCATGATTTGTGAGCGTTCTGTCGCATTTAATCTTTCAATTAAAAACTGTAACAACTGGTCTAAATCATATTCAGAATCACCAGTCAATTTGTTGAATTCAAAAATTAAATTAGGGGGTAGTAATTTTATCAGCATAGGCGTTAGAATATTACCGTAAGTTTCAGAATTAATTCCCAGAGATTTTAAACTTCTGATTTCGCTTTGTACTTGATCAAAAAAATTCTGAATAACACAGGGTCTCTTGCATTCTTTAAAGGGGGATTCGAAATAAATTGTTCATATGGGTATTAATTAAAATATTCTTTTTCCAAAACGGGATATCAATATTTCTATGGCAGCATCATAATTTTCGGGTGTTATAGACAAACCATCTATTGAATTAAGGGCAGATCCTTTCAAATATGTTCTCAAATAATTAAACTTAGTAATTTTGTCTAGGGATTCATTTTTATGTATCGCGGTTTCGAATGTATTCCAAAAGGTGAGCCATTGAGAATTATCTCCATAAAAATGATTAATTGTCAGCTTCGGTAATTTAACATTAGCTTTTTCTGGAACGAAATTCTGAGTTAACACTTCAGGTGCTACTTTCGATGTTGTGGAAATTTCCGTTGAATTGTTTTTTTGATAGCTCCCGTATTTTCTTTCCTGCTCGAAATGTCCATGTTATTATTTTGTCTTGGTATTCTGTAGCGCTTTTTAGTTCATTATCTAGCTCCGTAATATCGACGGCATTTTCTATTTCAGTGTTTATAGCGTTTAAATCCTCAGAATAAATTTTAATGTGTTCTAAAATTTCTTCCAAAGCATCTACAGAAACTTCAGGTTTATTGATTTCGGTTTCTATATTTTCACAGTTTTTGTGATGGTCGTTCTTACACTTGCGCGTTTCTTTTTTAATTTATTCATAGCGTCGTCAGCCATTATGTGTGTGTGTATTTCTCTTTTCTTTTATGAAAATCACAATATTAGGAAAATAACATATCATATAGCAAATAGTTCAAAAATCAAAGAGCTCAAAAAATCCCGGCAGGGATGCCAGATATTAAATTCACTTCTAAATTTAGTGAAAAACGATACTAATAGGTAAGAAAACTAAATTTTCTCTTACCTTCAAAATTTCCGGGGATGAGCCTCTTTGCCGTATATCCTCTGATGGCGACGTGAAAGAGAAAATGCGCAATCTTCAAAAATGAAACTTGAAAATATTTTTAGTTTTTTAATTATCGACACACACACACAAAACAAAACTATAAACTAACACTACGACATATGACAATTAAATTAAAAAATTAAAGAAAACATGTATCCCATAAAATGGGCCGCAAAGAGAGTTCTATCAGTCTGTACTCAGCAAAACCTTTAGTCCGTCTGGCTTGTTGCCAAAGAGAAAAAAGTTCTTTTCAATGAATTTCTGGGAGTGGTCGTGGACGGATTGATCGGAATATGACATCACTGAAGCTGATCATATAACTGCAAATGAGCCTTATTTTAATGTGTGCTGGTATCAAAGTAAAAAACTTTACAATATTAATCAGCCTATGGGTTTATACTCAATATCAAACTATTCCCAAAATGGCTTACAACTTCTATTCAAATTGTAAAGAAACTGAAATATAAATATATCTTACTGCAATCAAAAATATTCATAATATGTAAATATCCTATTCCTCCACTTATTTCAGTACATTTTAAAAACTGTAGCTGAATGCAATTTTTTATATTTATAAACGAGGCATAAAAAGCTCACACAATCGTAAAAATGTCTTTATCATTTTTAAATATACTACTATAAAACGTATATGAATTGTAAGATCAGTTCTAAAATCCTAAAAGCTTTTAGAGGAGCAAAAAACATGTAATTTTGGATTGATCAAAATTTTAATATAATACACAAATATACATGTTATTAAGCAAATACATTTGAAAAATCAAACTTCCTTCTGAAATAAACGTAATTGAAAGAAAAATGTTTAATTGCAAATGAGTGGAAATACATGTTTATCTAAGGGGTATCCCCAAAGTGAGGTAATCCTCAAACTTAAAACTCAAACTCAGTGGCACAAAAATCCATGAGGACCAGGAACTACTATGCTCATCCCAATATACGTGACCATTGGGCGCTGAGGTGCATGAACAGATGTCCCGATTTGGTGGTCTGTCTGAAGAGAGACCTTCAGTGTTTAAGACTCCAAGCAAGCTTGGTACTCATTTATCGACCCAATGTAGCGGGGATGAAAGGCAGAGTCGACCTTGTCCAGCCCGTTAATAGAACCCAAGACATGTGGTGTGGAAGCACGATACACTACCACTCGACCCTATTCGGTGAAAAATAAAACTTAATGTTAGAATCTTATATAATTCCCTAATAAAGAGGGAGTCCAAACTTTTTTTTCATGTAAACTGTTTAGACGGAAATGCTTAATTATGAACATTTCACAAGTTGCATGAATTAAAATTAACTGTTATAGTTTACATAAATTTTTAAGAGTGCAAAAAGTGTATTTTGGCTGCACGAATTAATTTTAAAAGGAATACGGTTACGAAAAAGTAGTGCAAATCTATCTAAAGTATGGTTGGTTACCTTAGATATTGTCAAACACAACAATGTATTGGGAGCCAATTCCACAATTCGTTGTTATAAAAATGTATGGAAAATTACAAGACTTAGATTTTGCATTTGTAATTTATATATTTTTTTCCTGAGAGATTTAAAAGCTAGAGCGGCATCCATCAAAACCGCGGTTCCCTCTCTGTTTTTCCAGATCGCCCCTGACTAAGCCGGCTCTGCCATAGTAAGTGAAAATGCCGTAATTTGTTTGTTAAGATCATTTTATAGCAGACTGCATTTTTCATGTATTTTAGATGGTCGTTTTATATTTTCTACATCAATACCTTAATGTCTGAATTTAAAATTACATAAAATTCTTGACATTCGCATCAATGACCATTAGAATTTTTATTAGTATATGAATGTGTCATCAAACGATTACATAACTAATATTAACATATTATTTTAACCATTTAATTAATATTAAGTATAACATAACGCACTCAAATTTTCTGAACTTTAAAATAAATATTTTGAAAAAAATACTTCAGATATACTCAAAATTTTTCATTCCTACGTTTTAGCTTCTCAGTTTTGCTTCTATGTAAAACTTTATTGTATATTCGTCGATTTTTTTAGTATATTTTTTGCTCTTAGCATGCAGTTTTCAACTGAATCGTATGAAATCTTCGAAATATATTAAAAAATACCAAAGAAGCTATATAATAAAATTTGAAATTTATATTATACCCAAAGAGTTGCTAGGACTTATGGTAAATAATTTTTAACTGCGCGATACCTTTTTTTTTTTCGAAATTTCAAATGGAATTTCTAACATAAAATTTCTAGCTTTATACGGTCGAGATTTCAAAACATATCCAGATTTTAATTACTTATTCAGTTAGCCTTTAAAAAAGATAAATGTTGAGGTATTTTGTATAAATAGATATTTTTGAACAATAATTCGAATGTTTTTGAATAGCTCGAATTTAAAATTGATTTTTATGTTTCGTTATATGCATAAATGTCTGCTGTAAATGTTTCCGTATATTTTTGATTACCATTTATTCAAACATTCAAGTTATAAAAAAAATGTGTGAAAATCTTCATTCATGTTGTCTTTGATGTAAACTGAAGTTCAGGCACTTAAAATTCAAATATAATTCGGTGTATTTTAACAATATGTAACTAGGCACTGTACTTAAACTTCCCTGAACACTTGGGCTTTGAAATCTAAAAAAAAAAACTAATAAATATTAATTAGTTTTTTTTTTTTTCGTTATTATTTTTATCAAAGTGTAAGAAAATGTTTCAAATGATTTGATGAAGTTTAAATTTATTCATTTTTAGTGGTTGGAAAATTGAAAAGGTTTCAAATTTTAAAGAGTTTGGTGTTTTATTAATTTTTTCGGTATCTTATAATAAAATAATCATGTTTCAAAAACTGAAAGCTTTGATTAAAATAAGAAAAATGAAGCGAAAGAATATACTTAAAAAAAGATAATTTGTCTAACTATATAAAATAGCAGATTGCTCTGACACGCCCCAACTTGTTACAGTTTCAAATTAATATGAAACCAAATGGGAATTGTAACATATTTTACTTATGCGTTGGGACTTTTCAAAAGTTTTAAAATACGAGGTAACAAGTAAACACTTCCTGAGGTCTAAAAAAATTTCTCCCCGATTTTTTACGGTTGCCCCAGGGTCAAAACACGGGGTTTCCTGGGAGCCATAAAACCTCCCCTCAGTGTCCTGCTGTGTTGCTTCCACCGTCCCCAATTATCTTTCAAGATGTTAAACCTTAAAAGGGGGAAAGGATTTCAGAAAAGTGCGGCTAATCCACTTTTGAAAACGTTACTTGAAGGCAGAAAAATCAGTGCAGTCCATTTTCGAAGCATCTTTACACTGACGGAATTTTCCGTGCTATCCGGTTAGTGGGTTAATTTTACTGTGATTGAATCTATGGGGAAAACGACAGAGTAGAACTGCGGTTTTCATACAAGATTGCCCAAGGCAACTTAACATCTAGCTGTAAACGATTGCTATCCTGGTTCTCACTGAACAAAGACGCCGAACTAAGTCATAAAATTGTCCCCTTTCGACCTCCCAAGTTTTAAAAGGGGGAAAGAATTGAAGTCTGTTGCATTTTTGAAGGGAATAGCAAAATAAGAGTAAAACGCTTTCGGAATAACTTTTCAGGAGGAAGGTATCCACTTAGAGGGTTAAAATGGAGAGTGCCAGGTACCCGTTACCACCAAGAGAACACCATTGAACGACACCGTTACGGTGGTGCAGGATGGCTCATTTGGGAAGGAATTATTCTTTGTTCTAGAACTGGCCTGCAGAGTGTAACGATGATTAGATTGTAACGATGAAAGGCCACATCTATCGGGATGTCATTCTGGAACAACATGTAAACATCTGGAACAATAATCACAGAAGAATGGAGGAAAATCGATGCTGAAATTACAAAAAACTGATTAAATATATACCAAGACGCTTAAAAGTTGTTGTGGACACTAAAAAATATCCTGCTAAGTACTAAATTAAGAAATAAATACAATATTTAAAGCTAAGTTGAGATTTTTGTTAAGTGTACGAAGACTTTTGTGGCGTAATTTTTTAGTAGCTTTTTGATTATTAATTTTTTTTAAAAAAAGTTATACTATTTTTTTAAAAAATAATTATGTTATTCCATTAAGAACAAGTTGCAGATATCATAAAAAATTACAATTACAACATGTTAATTTTTATTAGTCGAAAACATTAAATTTCATAAGAAATAGCAAGTGCACGAACACTTTTGTGACCCACTGTATATATTATGGTAACATTGTTAACGATCATAATTTAATTCTCATTTTTGTAGGTAACTTTGAATTTTTCATTTCAATAAATATTCATTATTATACAAGTATTTCTTCTTTTATGCTTTGAATAAATTTTTATTTCCTAAGTGAATCCAACATATTAAAAGTAAAGGTAATAATATTTGTTTTATAATGTAGTAATGATTCCAAATCATTGAAAAAATATATGCAAATTAAGAAAATCCATCTTTTGATTTTTAACTTTTTAAAAATTTTCATTTATAGTTTATAGTTATTGTTATACAATATTATGGGAAAATATTATTAGAAAAGGTGTAATCGTTTTTAAAAATTCATTTTAATTATCCTTTGTTTTAAATGTATTTTGTACTTATTGAATTACTTATAAATTTTAAAAATAATATACACAGTCCAGTCACATTAATGTGACCACCACGTACTTTCGACTTTGACGTTAAATAACCAATCACAGAAGTATGCTGGCATCACAGTGCTATTGAGCGTATATAAAAGGTGTGTGAGGGCTTCGGAAAACACTACAGTCGTTGGCGTAATGCAAACATGTAAAGAGTTATCCGAAGTCCAAAACGGCATAATTTTTAGCTTTCGGGAAAAGGTTGGAAGCATTTCCGAAACGGCTAAGTTTGTGGACTGTTCGTGTGTCACCGTGGTTAAAGTATACCGTGCATGGCAAAATGGGACCGTCCAAAATCAGTGACGTGGCAAATGTGGTGTATCACGGGCCATAGGTGATAGAGGTGACTGATGGCTGCAGAGGTGAGTTCGGGAGAATAGACGTGCTACCGTTAAGCAACATACCACCCAGATGAACCAAGGGGCTACCAACAGTGTCTTCCAAACTACTGTTCAGCGATCATTGTTGCGTCTGGTTCTCCGAAGCAGGCGCCTGGTCCATGCACCTATGCTGACTGCTGTTCATCAGCAACGAAGACTGGAATTTTCATACAGGTACCGCAACTGGGCATCCAATGAGAGGCGACAGGTAGAGTTTTCTGATTAATCACGCTTTATACTCCATCGGATGGATGGTTGGTGGCAAATACGGCATGAAACGTCTAAAAGCAAACACCCTGCAATAATTGTTGGCAAGGTTCAGGCTGGAGGCGGGAGCATTATGGTCTGGGGAATGTTTTCCTTAAATTTTCTGTGTTTATTCATCATTGTGGAAAGCACGATGGATCAATAGAAGTACGCATCTGTCCTTTCAGACCATGTCTACCCCTTTATGTGCATTATTTTTCCTCAGGATGGGGGCATCTACCAGCAGGACATTGCGGAGTGTCATACAACTGACAGCATACGTGCGTGGTTCAAAGAGCACCAGGATCAGTTTATCGTTCTTCCGTGTCTAGAAAACTCACCTGACTTAAACCCAATCAATAATCTATGGAACCATCTCGATCGGGTTGTTCGCGCCATCGATCCTCACGCGCGTAATCTAGTGCAGCAATAGAGTCGGCATGACTCAACATCCTAATGAATACCTTGAGGATCCTAAATGACTATTTTCCCCTCTGCGAAAGATGGTTATTCTGGCTTTTGACAGTGGATACATTAATATGACTGGACTGTGTAGTAGATGTATGTTAAAAGTATGATTTATCAATACAGTACTGATCCAAAATACAATTCAAACTTGTAGAAAACTCTTAAATTCTGAGTTAGTTAACATGAAAGTTTTTGATTAACTATTAAGATTTATCCTTTGATGAGAATAAATTTTATTTTTACTACACAATGAATTGCATATAAAATAGAAAAATTTTATTGAAATTTTTAATTTATACAAGATATGAAGTTGAAACATTGTTCAAAGATTTCCATACAATCTAAAGAAAAATAAAATAATGAATAATTCTAAAAGCCTGGCTATCCTAATAATAATTTTGAAATAGATTTTCAAGAGCAGCAAAAATGAAATTTTATATGCATATTAGAAAATAACAATTAAATCATCCTATTTTTTCTATTATCAAAAATATTTCCATAATAGAATGAATTTATGGCCATAAACTTTACAGCGCGAAAGAATTTTTACCAAATACAAACAATTAAAAAAAATTTCCGAATTATTTGTAATTATTTTCCATTTGATATCCAAAAAGGGAACAAAAAAATTCGCAAATGTAACTATTATAATAAATCTTATACTATAACATAAATAATAAACAATAAAAAAAAATCCAATATGGCTCACGCAAGCTAATACTATTTACATTTCACTTGTTAAACATTCCATTATTCGCCAAAAAAGGCGATAAGCAAGCGATTATATCAACCTTGTGTAACGTCACGTCTCGAAAACAACAACAACATCTGGTGTCGGTTTCTTTGTAGATTCGACGCCCACACGTGCAACTTCCGATGCAGCGCAAACCCTGTTTGACCCCCGAGGAATCTAGCGACCCGACCGGAAGATGAGGAGAGAGATGCTTTGAACTTGCACGGGAGCGGTAACCAACGAAACCTCCTCTCACAAAATAGTGGACTCTAACAATCTAATTAATTTTAATAACTTTAATGTATCATTTTGTAAATAATTTTCAATAGTTGTGACGTAAATAAATTCCCTATTTTAATTCACCAAGAATACGCTACCGTTATTCTTTCAAACGTTACAGCTTAGAGTTTTGGTGGCAGCGCTTTGGGATAAAAAGTTAGCATTCAGGACCCGTGAGAGGAGGAAAATTTTGTATTTTTACGGACGGACCGCAACGCAGGGAGAAAAAGAGATCTTCGGAAGAGCCGTGCTGCGATTCAAGTCAGCTTCGGAGAAAGAGAGCGTCCTGCTCATAGAAGATCAAACTGATCTATAGTGTTAACGGCGAGAGTGTCCGAAGGAAAGCGATTTTCGGAAGCCGTGCTGCGATTAAATTCAGCTTCGGAGAAAGGGAGCGTCCTGCTCATAGAAGATCAAACTGATCTACAGTGTTAACGGCGAGAGTGTCGAAGGAAAAGCGATTTTCGGAAGCCGTACCACTAGTGCACATAATTTGCTTCTGACAGCAAGCTGAGTACTTCAAATGGGTGAGTACTGTTATATTTTTGAGTTGCAAACTGCATATTGTATTAGGAATTTTGGTTAAAGTGTTCTTTAGAAATTTTGAAATACTTAGTGTTTTTTCTTGCATGGGAACAGTGTTATTTTGTTTCTAGAGAATTGTAATTGTATTTCAAGCATTGTGTGCAATTTTAGCTTAAGATTTATTGTGTTTTAAGTCTCTTGAATGATTTTGATTATTTTTAGTGTTAAGTTTTTCTTTGTGTATTTCTGTGTATGCATGGGACCAGTGTTATTGTATTAATAGAGAATAGTAACAATAGTGCAAAATTTAGCGTGACATTTATTTGATATTGTTTAAAAATGGCTTTCCTTGGTAAAGGGAAAAAGCAAGACATGTTGCAACTTGCTGAGGAATTAGGAATAAATGCCACTTTAAATATGACTGTCCCTAGCATAAAAATTGCAATCACTAACAGTGAAGGTTATGAAGAGGAATTTGTTAAAAATCTGTATGAGACTATCATTGCAAACGGAAAAAGATTGGAAGAGTTAGAAAGGGCTGAAAAAATGAGATTAGAGGAGTTAGAAAGGGCTGAAAAAATGAGATTAGAGGAGTTAGAAAGGGCTGAAAAAATGAGATTGGAGGAGTTAGTAAAGGAGCAGGCATTAAAAGAGAAAGAATTACAGCTGAAATTTGATTTAGAAAGGTTTAAAATAGAATCCGGATTTAGGGTAAACGATGAATCAAACGATTCTACAAATGCATGTTCTGTAACCTCTAATTTAAACTTAAAAAAATTGATCCCAGATTTCGATCCTAAGCAGTCGGATATTAGTTTATATCTAGTGATCTTTGAACGCCAGGCTAAAAGGGCGTCAATAGAAAAGAAAGAGTGGGTGGGGCAATTATTGGGTTTGTTACCCCTAGAGATCGTGCAATTTATTGCTCGCGAACCGGAGGAACAAGCCGAAAATTACGATTATGTAAAGAAATTATTACTTAAAAGATTCAAGTTAAGTCCGGAGGTCTTTCGGCAAAAATTTGTCCAACACCAGAAAAAATCCGATAGCACCTGGAAGGATTTCACTTTTGAAATTACGAATTATCTAGATGAGTGGCTGATTGGCTTAGAAATAAATACCTTTCAAGATCTTAAAGATCTAATGGTGGTAGATCAATTAAAAAAAAACGCGCCAATGCTAGTATGAAAGATCATTTTTTAGATAATTGGGCAAACCTTAAATCAGCTACTCAAATAGCAGAACTCTTTGATAATTATGAGGACGTCCGAAAGGTAAATTCGAAACCCATGGATAGGTGGGGCAGAAATGATAAAATTTTGACATACTCAGGGATAAAGGAAAAAAGAAAATAGATTTGGGAAAACTTCCCCAGATTAGGAGCTTCTGTTCCGGAGAGTACTAGAGAGAGAACTTTTAAAAACGCGTGATACAAAGATGTTATCATTGCAATATGCCTGGACATATAAAAGCCGGTTGCCCTAAATTAATAAAAAACAAAACGACGGAAACTCTCAATAATATTGAAGGAAATGAAAACCCGGATTTTCTTAATTCATATACAACAAAGGGCTCTGTGAATGGTCACGAGATAGACATTCTTAGAGATACGGGAGCGACAATAGATATAGTATGTGCAAAATACATAAATCCTTCTTCTTTCTCTGGTGAAAATGTTTGGGTAAAACAACCGTTAAGCCCAGAATTAGTTTGTTTACCTTTGGCGGTCGTGGGAATTTCCGGAAATTTTGGAACGGTGCAGACTAAGGCAGCGGTTTGTGGAAATCACTTAAATCAACACGGTCGATATTTGCTTGGAAATAAAACGGCCGAGCTAATAAAAGGAAATTTAGGCTATAATTTTCTGCCAGTCGAAATATTGAATGCTGTCCAAACAAAGTCTCAAGTCAAAGCGGCTAGAGAAGAAAGGGGAATAGATAGTGGTGATGCTAAAAAAGGGAAGATGAGGTTATAATTGTTTCTTCGGATGCAGAGGACGAAATTTTAATACCTGCACTCCAGGAATATGTTCCGGAATTAGCGCTGCTAAGGGTTACGCGAGAAAATTTAATCAATGCTCAAAAAAATAGCGAGGAGATTAAACCCTTATACGAACAGGCAGCCAGTCAAGTGCAGGTTACCAATCAGGTTTATTCGCTAGAGAAGGAATTATTGGTCAAAAATCGGGAAGATAAGTTAGGTAACGTGGTGAAGTTAATAGTAGTGCCGGAAGGGTTGCGCGACCCTATTAAATCATTGTGTCATGAGGGAACATCTGCACACCTGGGAATTACGAAATCAAAGACAAATTAAACCGATATTTTTACTGGCCGAATTGCTATAGAGATATGGAACAGTTTGTAAAAACTTGCGATCAGTGTCAGAGGGCTGGGAAGCCCAATGATAAAAGAAAGCTCCACTAAAATTGGTCCCTGTTATTCAGGAGGTTTTTTACTAAGCTAAATATTGATGCATGTGGGCCTCTCCCGATCACATCTAAAGGGAATCGATATCTTATCACGGCCATTTGCATGTCTTCAAAATTCCCTGAAGCTATTCCGGTGTCTGATATTAGTTCCGTTAGTGTCACAGATGCGCTGTTAAACATCTTTAGTCGGATGGGGTTTCCCCGTGAAATACAATGTGACCAGGGTACTTCTTTTTACTAGTGCTCTGACTACCGAGTTTTTGAAAGATTCGGAATACTTGTCAGGCATAGTTCTGTGTATCATCCACAGAGTAACCCTGTTGAGCGATTTCATCGAACGTTGAAACGACTCTTACGAGTCTTATGTTTAGATGCAGGCTCCGAATGGGACAAACATCTTCCGTCAATTCTTTTAGCGTTACGAACTGTATCGCACGAAAGTACAGGGTATACACCGTCAGAGTTGGTGTATGGGAAAAATTTGCGAACCCCAGAGACGTTAGTAATGGAACATTGGATGGAACCGGAAGAAGAGGGTGATCTCGTCACTGAATATATGTTTAAGTTAATAAATAGATTAAAAAAGATGTCAAGAAGTAGCTATAAATAAAATGGAGGAAATGCAAGTTAAGCGGAAAACTTGGTATGACAAAAACGCAGTAAAACGAATTTAAGGATGGAGATTTAGTCCTAGTGTTAGCTACATCCAGAGCAAATAAATTAGCAGTGCAGTGGATAGGTCCTGGGACAATTTTAAATAAAATTTCGAAACGAACTATTTAGTCGAAATCCCCGGCAGACGCGAAACATCTCAAATCTATCATGTAAATATGCTAAAACCATATTACAAAAGGCCAGAACACGTTAACGTAATTATTAATGATGAAACAAAAAACTCTCTCGCAGACCAGGAGTTAGAAATCCCATACTTAGAAAACAATTCTCTCATTTATGATTTCGAGGACGTAATCCAGGCTAGCGAGTTGAACAAACACCTTCACGACAAACAAATGGATCGACTGCGCGAATTATTAAATAAATACTCTAAATGTTTTTCAAACAATCCCGGTTTAACTAATCTGGTTGAACACGAAATCCAGTTAGTTAGCGATCAACCAGTTAGGACGAAGCCCTATCGAATGTCGCACCGACAAAATGAAATCTTAAAAAACGAAATTAACCGAATGTTAAAATTAGGACTCATTGAGGTAGGAGAATCGGATTACATGTCTCCTATGATTTTAGTTGAGATAGCTGGGAAAGAACCTCGTCCATGTATAGATTACAGGAAATTAAACGGGATCATTAGAACGGAATATTTTCCTCTTCCGAATATCGAAGAACGCGTAGAAAAAGTATCGGCGGCTAAATTTATTACCGTCTTTGACTTATCTAAAGGATATTGGCAAATACCTTTGAGTAAAACAATACAGCACAGCGATACGCAGCCTTCTGTACTAGCTTTGGTACATACCGACCCCTAAGGATGAGTTTCGGATTAAAGAATGCTCCATATTTCTTTAGTAAACTCATGGCTGAATTACTTAACGGACTAGAGGATTTCGTTGTCCCGTATCTAGACGATATCGCAATTTTCTCAGATACTTGGGAGTCGCATATTAAACATATGGAAACGGTTCTGCAGAGAATAAAGAGAGCTAAGTTAACGATAAAACCTTCAAAGTGTAAGTTTGCGCAACAAAATGTCAAATTTTTGGGTCACATTGTGGGTCAGGGTTTTCGCACTCCTTCCGAGATCAAAGTTCAGGCTGTTCTAGAGTTCCCTACCCCTCGCACGAAAACCCAAATACGTGCTTTCTTAGGTATAGCGGGTTATTACCAAAAATATATAAATCTGTTCTCGGTAATTGCTGCTCCGTTGACGGATGCGTTGAAGGGAAGAGCAAAGAAGGGAGAAATTAAGTGGACGACCGAGTGTGAAAACGCATTTCGAGAACTAAAAGGGAAACTAATTGATAAGCCCGTCTTGTACGCGCCAAATTTTGAACGAGAATTCATTGTTCAAACGGACGCTTCGAACGCAGGTATGGGAGCAGTTTTAACCCAATTAACTGAACAAGGTGAGGAGCATCCAATCCTTTACCTGAGTAAGAAATTTTCAGAGGTAGAGAAGCGTTATTGTACGACGGAGAAGGAATGTGCTAGTATTGTTTTCGCAATTAAAAGGTTACATTATTACTTAGATGGAAATTCATTTTTAGTTATGACCGATCACAACCCGTTGGTGTGGTTGAATAGAAATGTTAGTTCTAACCCTAGATTGATGCGATGGGCTTTGGCTTTGCAACCATATAATTTTAGAATTGTACATCGGTCGGGTAAAAGTCACAAAAATGCAGATAGTCTCAGCAGATCGGTGATAGATAATTAGGGATTGTTAACAATGTTCTCTTGCTCATGAATAATAATTGTTGCTTATGTTTTTTAGTTAAAGGTTAATAATTGTATTAAATTTTATTTATTTACTAGTACTGTATATCATATCGAATGGCGATGCGTGTCAAAAAGATAAAGCCATGAAAAACAAATGTATTAATATGCTTAATTTTGTGTACAGGGTTTTAAAATATACATGAGTATTTAGTTTACGCAAGAGGCATATGGTGAAAAATATTTTGTGTGTAAGGTTGTACACTTCGCATATCATATCAACACATGTCGTTAGTATAATTTTATTTAAGTATTGTGGCGAAGAATATTTTATGTGCAAGGTCTTACACTAGGCATTTGATATAACATGTTGTTAGTATAATTGATACTAGGCATTGTGATAGGAGTGTTTGTATTTTTATTTAATGTATAGTATGTTTTCTTACATTGCTATTTCGTAATATGGATTTGTGTAAGTTCCCTAGCAAGAACACTCACTCACTAGAAATAAGTAATTCCAAATTTAGTTCAACGTTTTCTTTAGTAATTAAAATTGCAGCTCAGAAATATAGTGGTGCTTGATGAAGGGATGTGTCGGTAATCTGTCAGTTGTCTCATCGTCATCCCATTAAACTTTTCTCAACGGAAAAGTTCCATAAGAGAGGGCGAGAGCTGTAACGTCACGTCTCGAAAACAACAACAACATCTGGTGTCGGTTTCTTTGTAGATTCGACGCCCACACGTGCAACTTCCGATGCAGCGCAAACCCTGTTTGACCCCCCCGAGGAATCTAGCGACCCGACCGGAAGATGAGGAGAGAGATGCTTTGAACTTGCACGGGAGCGGTAACCAACGAAACCTCCTCTCACAAAATAGTGGACTCTAACAATCTAATTAATTTTAATAACTTTAATGTATCATTTTGTAAATAATTTTCAATAGTTGTGACGTAAATAAATTCCCTATTTTAATTCACCAAGAATACGCTACCGTTATTCTTTCAAACGTTACACTTGCTCTAAATGAGCTAAAATTTTAACAAGGTATTTTAAATAGATACTGAAATAAATAATAGAAAATCCTAAATCTGAAATCTACAGATCATCTTCTATTCATATAGTTAAAAAAAAGTTTCAAAAACTTGTATTAGAACTTTGAAAAATTCAGTTGAATTTCGATGTTTTCCCATAGATTAACATTACACCGGAAATTCCGGTGGGTTCCACTCAATGTTGTTTACAAAGTAGAGCTTGTCCATACTTCTCAATCCGATTCTTATCAGCCGTGTATAGAGGTCACACGAGGTCAATGTCATCGTGTGATGTGATAGTTAGGAGAAGGAATTTCAGCTTAGATGTCGTCCTCGACACACACACACACACACTTGGCTGAAGTTCAATATAACAAGGTCAATCGTCAATAAACTTCTCGTTCTTCTTTATAGTGCGACGTTAATCTAACTCTCTCTACCCGATTCTTTTTAACTATAAATTTTCTATTGGCAGTGTAGACCCATAACTAGTGACATTTTCTCTCTTATTTATTAAGTGAAGTTTCCCACCTGTCATACAGGAGATAAAAGCCCGGAAGTGTTCTAGGCTCTGTACAATGGCGTAACGTATACCCCCACATCACAGGAAGGGTAGCATTTTAGGGGGAAGAAAGCCTATGTTATGTTATGGTTTGGCAATCCTTTGTAAGATCTGACTTTGGACCCAAAACCCGACTTGGCAGAGGAGGGGCCCTTAGTATTCTTAGTTACGCTACTGGCTCCATACCCAGAATCTTTTTGAACAGTGTGTTAAAAGTTTTGTTCAAATGGAAATAATAGCCATTATTACTCCATATCCCGTAAAAATGTAAATCATAACCAAATAATTTTTTTTTCTTCTCATTCAAGACCTTTTATGCCGAGGAACTGAGTTTTACGTCGTCACGATGGCAGGAAAGCGGGATACCTACAGTTATGTCGGTTTCGTCATCTGACCGTTTTAAAGTACTATATGTCCCATTTTCAGTTGAGCGGAGTCGTCTGGCAGTGTTTATTGTAAACATAATGTTATTCTTGCTGTTTTGTTAAGATTTATGTTTACGAGCTGTGTTTTGTAAATTTATACTTACTTTTTTTATCTTTTAAGACATACGAAACTTCCTCTGAAGTAAATATGGGGAAGGATAGCAAAGAAAAACCTTCTTGTTGTCATTGTAGTAAACAATTTACGACAACTTCTAATATGTATCAACATATTCGTGAAGTTCATGGCGTGGAACCGGTAAACTTTGGTCGTCTTCGATGCCCTGGATGTGGTAATAATTTTCCTAATTATGAGAGTATTAGAACTCATGTGTCAAGGGAACACAATGTAAAATGTGAACTGGAAGAGCATCGTTTCCATACTGAAAAAGGTGCGTTTGCGCATGATTATGCTTTGAAAAGTATTTGTCGTTAGAATGTACAATGTTTGAACTCCCATGTTTTTCAATAAAAAATGGAAAAAATCGGCACAAAATTTTTCGCAGCAGATTTATATGATTTTTCGAATTGTATGAATTCTTAATATTAAGGTAGTGACTGTTGAGATAACTTCTATAAGTTTACTTTAATGCGTCTGAATTTTATATTAGTAAACCTTTCTATTTTAAAGAATACATAAGCACACTTAGTATTGTTAACAACCATTGCATTTTTGTAAAAAAATTTTTGACTACAATGGATCATACGATTTGTATGAAATTGCATCTATTTGATGAACTTCGATTTGGAATCTGTTTGTAATATATGAGTTTTTCAAGGCGTTGTTCAAGTGGTTTAAAAGTATCCTCCAATATATAATCTTACCTGTGTCTAAGGATACTTAAAGGAATCCTCCATGCCCTGGTTGGACAGCAATGATCTGAGTATAACAATAAGTACAGGCCTCTAAAATTGGGAACTATCTGTATTTTACATAACTATAGGAAAAAAGACTACAAACAACTATTTTTATCCTCCCTCTCTTTATTATATTTCCTACAAAATCACATATAACCTTTGATTATATTTTCTAAAATTGTACTCAATTACCAAAATGGTACAATGCAAGTTCTTTTGCTCCTTATGTCCTATTGCAAGAATCGCCAACTCTATTAATAACTCACCAAGTTGGCTATCTTAATTTCCTATGTGTTGTGCATGCTGAACTGGCAACCAGGTGCTCTGTTTCATATAATGCCACCAATAGGTTGCAATAATGCAAAGTACAGTTCTTTTCAATAAATTAGATTATTAATTTTATTCAGATTTTATTTAAAAAATATTTTTATCAAAAATCGTAAAAATACTATGGAGTTTATTCATTGGTAATGTAAAGTATACTAAGGAACTTTGTATCTGAAAAAAAAAATTAGTCTCATTAAAAGATTTTAAAAAGCATGATTTTAAAAAATGATATTAAATTCTATTAAACCCGTGCTATATTTGGCATGTTTTTACTGGGATGTTTTCTCATTAAGAGGTGAGATAGGTGCCTCTAATTTTAATTGTCTTTCCTAATAAGAGTTGTTTTTAAGTATGTTGTTCAAGCTCAGTATAATAATCTCTATCTAAATAACATTTGTGAAGCTTAAATGCATTGATGTAATACTGAAAGTGTGTGGTAGTGCTTTAACAGAAAAATACCAAAATTTCAATAGAGTAATTAATTAATTATGTAGCAAAAATAATTTTAAAACTTACTTTACCAACTCTTATTAGCAAGCAATTATAAAATTGTCATTGAAGAATTGTTTAAGTAAGATCCTGGTCTATTGCAATTAAATGATACTTTTTTGTAATGAATTTGGTATGATTTTTGCAGAAATGACAAATTAAGATCATATAAGCCCGTATAAACTCCTGTTATTTAAGTTTATTTATCTCACAATTCTCTAATTGAAAAACATTTTGAAGGCATTTCATTTCATATTAGTGAATAGGGATACAATGACTCTTTCTCAAGAAGGATTGGATGTACCATAAAATCCGGCGTATAACCTGCACTTTTAACACAAAAAATAAGATAGAAATTTAAGGGTGTGCATAAGACAGCTTTTAAAAAAAATTAGATTTTTACATATCGTTTATATCGAAATACTATTTTTTAATGAATGTAAAGGGTTATAGTTCTAAAAGTTTACTATTTTTTTCTAAAACTTAGAAGAATATCTCCAATAAATGACATCAAAACATAAGAGCCTTACATACGTACATTTCATGTTTCTTTGCAAAAAAGGGGTTACACATTATATGGCTAATATACCTAAAAATTAAAAATTGCATGGTATAGCATTGCATATAGGTGCATGTTATATGTTGGATTTTACAGTAGCTAAGGGTAGTACTCATTATTTATTAAAGAGAGGGTGCTAGTTTGATATCGGGGTAATAACGCCAAGTTGTTTATGTTCGCCAAGATGGGCGATAACATTACAATATGGTTACCTTAATATTTTTATCATCTGTCGATGTGGTTGCCATGGGGATAACATATATTAGAAATAAATTTTATTGTTTTTTTCCTGCTGTAACCCTATTAATTTCAGACGATTCTAATAAAAATTTCTAATTTCTGTAAAAAGTTTACCATTTTCAGTGTAATTTTTTCTATTGTTTGCATCTTCTGTTTAATTCTGTGTTACTTTTGAATATGGATATTTCTAAAATGAGTGAGTACTAAAATATTTTTTTCTTAGAAGAATAAGTGTTGTGCTTTTAATTATCGCTATTAATCATTTATTTTTGTTTTCTTTTACGTTTTAAATTTCTTTTTCTTTTTACGCTCTTTGTTCGATCCAATTCGTTGAAGGCACTTGAAGTACAAGTTTCATATTGCTAGCTTTCACTACTTTGTTATTAGAATTCTTAATTAGTTTTAACATGCATTATGCAATTATCTTATTCATAATGTAATACAAAAATGCACTTATTACTTTTTTAATAATCATCTAATATTCGTCATTTCAAATTGTTTCTTTTAACATTTATTTATAAATATTATTACATATTTTCTTATTTATTTATAATTAATATTGTTATTTATTTATAATTATTTATTTATAAATTATTTTTGTTTATTTATAGCTCATATGTTATTTATTCAAAATTATGCAATACGCGTAATCTTATGCATTATTTTAATCTTTTTACAATTCGATGATTATTCTTTTTTATAATTACTATTAAATTATATTATATTATTATTATTTCTAATGACTATTAAATCATACTATATGAATATTACATATAATTATGATAAAATAATGTTATAAGATTATTATATGCTGCTTATAATACTATTATTACAACATGTTACTTTTTATTATATTATTGTTATTCATTACTTATTGATTGATCTATGTTATTCTCAGTCTCTTCCTATATCCTTTACTTGAAATACATATCAATATATCTCAAAACAATTCTTTAAAATTATTGTGTATCATTAAATTACCATTAGGCTGCCATATTGGATTTCATTCCAGCTACAGAAAACACTGCTAGGCGCAATTACCCCCGATATCAAATTAGTTCCAAAGAGAGATATATAATATAGAAAGATAGATCCAACTTGGTAAGTGATAGGTCCCACTGAAGACCCTCCATGCAGAGATGTTGATGTACATTAAATTTGTCAAAGCTCAAAGTTCTATTGGTGTGTAGAGATAGTTTGGAGAAGGGGAGTGCTAGCTCTGGTCTCGTCATTTGACTGTGGTTCAAAATTACGTGGTCCATCACCAATAGCCCTTGTGTTACTTTATAGTGCAATGTTAATAAACACTTGCTTCACAATTAGTAACTTTAAAGGGGAGGAGTATTCACATTAGCAGTTAATTTTGTTGCTGCAGATGAAACTTTTCTTTATTTCTTGTAATCACATGCATATTCCATAAGCAAAATATACTTATGATTTCACAGATTTATCTCAAAATAGTTCCAACAAAATTGCTGTAGTAATGAAGTAACTGAAAAAATTTATATATGATATTATTTCGGCATCTGTCTTTACAATAGAAATTATATAAAAAGCCCTAAATATTTCCTATTTTAAAAAGTGATCATGTAAAATTTTTCCAAAAATATGTTCTAACTGGGCTGTTTGTTACAGATTTTTTCGAATGGAAACGTAAAGTAGAAGAAGAAAAGAAATGCCTGTATGTTCGCCATTCGGCAGCTAGAATTTCGGCTGCCAAAGAAAATGTTTACTATTATATATGTCATCGTAGTGGACTATCAAAAAGTCGTTCAACTGGAAAACGACCAACAAAGCTTGAATCAAACAAAATGAATGCTCATTGCCCTTCAACTATGATGGTCAAAGTATCCAAAAGGGTTTATGTAGTCTACTGTCCAGTACATTACGGTCATGACCAGTTACCAGGGCGAGATAGACGCAATATTAAGGGTCAAGGATCTAAAGAAGAAAGGGTCAAAACTCTTGGTAATGATTTTTCATTTATTATTTTATATTAATAAGTTTTCTGGTAATCAATTTTAATTTATCCGGTATTTAAGTTGAATAAGACTTGCGTGGTACCCCTATTGCTGCACAAATTAAATGAACTGTAAATACTTGGCCTAAGTATTTCGAAGTAATTTTTACTATGGTAAGTATCAGTTTCTTCAAATGTAAGGTGGCTATAATACCCTAGTGGTCAAGGTGTCAGACCTGTGCCAGGTATATCATGAGTTTGAGCCTTAAAACTGCTGAAGATTGGACATGCAGAGGGGGCTGATGCACACTAAATATGTCAAGGCTCAAACATCCTGCCATTGGTGTGGTGTGGAAGTTAGAAGAGGGAGGTGCCAGCTCAGGCATTGTCCTTGTCACTTGACCATGGCTCAAAATTATGAGGTCTGTTGCCAATAGCCTTTGCGCAACTTTGTAGTGCTACATAAATATAACTCTCACGATCTCTCTCTCTACAAATGTAAGAGCTGTGTTTGTGTGTATAAGAAAGTCTTATTTATTGTATACTAGCTGGTATACCCGTTCTTCGCACGGGTGAACTGAAAAATTAAACAACACAGATTGAAGGAAAAAGAAGTTTTTAATGGGTTAATTTTATGTGAATTGCAAATTAAACAAAAAAAGCTTTTTGCATATCTCAGCTAAACAAAAAAAAAGAAGGAAAAAAAACGCCTTTGTTAAATTTTAAGTATGTAGATCTAATAGCTGATAAAAAGGATTTTTTTATTTATAATTCCTTGTAACACTCTTGAGGGTCGATTTTTCAAAATACCTCCCTAAGCTGATCTCTGCTCTGCAAAAGTAACACATTGTTAAAAGTTTTGCGTAATGAATGCTGAAAGTAGTGTAAATAATTTATATCTGAAAGTCTTAATACATTAATATTACTTTCTGTTGTATTTATTTTATTTTAAAATTGTAATATTCGCAAGCAACACCGTTTCTTAAATTATAATGGCGATTCAATGAAAAACATAGCGAAATGTTAACGATAGAGTCAAGTTGGCAAATGCCTAGCAACTTTCGTAGCTCGAGCTTTATTAGAGCTTTGTAAGACCCGCCATGTAGGGGAGAAATGCATTTTAATACTTTATCCAACCACATTATGATTTACTGCAGTTTTTTTCGTACAATATTTTTTTTGGATCACTACATTTACAAATTAAGGGATATATACTTACATAAACAAAATACTCCACTTTGGAAAATTTAATTTTTAAGATTAATTAATTTAAATTAAATTTTTTCCGTTAGAGCTAATAAATTAATTAAAGATACTCCACTGTAAAATTAATTATATATACCGTTCACTTAAAATAAGTAGTCAAATCATTTTCCAAGGTCTTCACTAACATACAAAAACATAAGACACTTAAATTTTGACATTAACTATTTTTTCAGGACAAAAATAATAATCTTTGCAATCCACTGAAAACACAACATCTGCTACAAAACTATTCAGCTTCCCCGCTAAAATACTCATCATAAAACCCGTGCTGCCATATATCTTGGAAGAGTGGATTTCAAAGAATATTCCTGCTAAGTATTGGTAGAATATTCCTTCTAAGTTGGTGTGGTGTGGTAGTTAGGAGAAGGGGGTGCCAGCTCAGGTGTTGTCCACGATTCCATGGTTCAAAATTACGTGACCCATTGCCAAAAGCCCTCATGTAGCTGAACAGTGCAACATTAATATTCACCCCCTCTCACAAAAAAAATACAGTACAGTAGTTTTAATTATTTTTATGTAAAATAATTATATCTGCCTATTCAATTAAAATTATAGCATTATAATTAACTACTAACCACAAACAAATTTTGAAAATTTGTCCAAATGATGCATTGTGAAAGAGAAAGTTTATTTACTTTAAGTATCAGAACTGATAAAAGCATTTATTTGGAAAAAAGATCAACTTCTTACTACCAAATGTGCATAATAAAATCATTAAAAAAAACATTAAAATAAAGAGATTTATAACAACCTCTCCCTTCAAAACTTAGTTTTATTCTGAAATAAAAAAATAGGCATTATGCTGATCAGAGGAATTAATTAGAAGCGAGCACCTTGCGTAGCCAAAACAAAAAGTTCTTTCACAAACAAAAGATAGATATATGCTGTGGTGGGCTTTTTTGCAGCACAAGCCAGATTTTCTTGCAGATGCCAGAATTTTTTCCTACTTACTTGACAAATATTGTTATATTTTGGACACTTTTTATAAATTATAGCCTGTGTTATTCTGATGTATAAGCTATATTACTGTAAAGTTTCATTAAAAATCCATTCAGTTTTTGCATCAAAGACTCACAAACTTTCACATTTATATTATATATTAGATTGGTGCAATATTTTTAAAAGAACTAGTTTTTATTTTTCTAAAAAATTTTCTTTATAATACAAACTTTTTTCATGATTGTTATCTGTATAGAATATGAATATGTGTGTATACACTTGGAAACTGTAAATCAAGTATTATATGTAATATTTGCTTAAACTTGCTATTCTACTTTACATTGTTAAATCTGTGTTAAATTAAAGGTATTTTTTTAGAAAAATTGCAAGGGAAAGCATTATATTGTATTTTTAAAATAAAATATATTTCTGTAGGTATATAACATTTTGTGTAGGAGTTTCAACAATTATAACTCTTAGAAACTCTCTAAAATTATTCTTAATATTTACGATTTGTTGTATAAACAAGATGAAAGCTTATAATTACTTATATTATTACCATTATTTTCAGATAGAATTAATGAGGGATTAAAATCATCTTTGCAAAAAATTCTGGATGGTATTCAACATGGATCTGATGAATCTCAACAGATACAAGTATTAACCAAAAAAGATGTTCAAAGTATTAAAAAAGACTTTAACTTGCATAATTCTGAAGAGAGTCATGAAAATGATGCAACTGGTATCAGATTATGGGTCCAATCTGTGTCACAATGTGAAGAAGATAATCCTGTTATTTTTTATAAAGATCAAGGAGAGAGTGATATCACAGGGTTTCTTAGTGAGCAAGATTTTTGCTTGATTTTTATGACCAAAATGCAACAAAAAATGTTGACAGACTTTTGCAACCCAAAAATATGTGTGGATTTCACACATGGACCAAATTCTCAGGACTATTTCTTAACAACTCTGTTAACTGTTGATGAGTTTGATATTGGATGTCCAGTTGCATATTGTATTTGTAACAGAATAAACCTTGAACTTATAAACTTCTTTTATCATTATGTTAGAAGCAAAGTTGGTGTTATTACTGCCAATGTTTTTTTATCTGATGATGCTCCTGAATTTTATAATGCTTGGGAAGTTTGTATGGTGCCTACTCAGCATCAATTTTTGTGTCCTTGGCTGGTTGATAGATGTTGGAGGAAGCATCTTTCTAAAATCAGTTCAAGAATCAAGAAAGTGTCTGTTTACAAAACTTTAGTAGCATTAATGCAGGAACCCAACGTGGAGACGTTTTTAGAAACAGAAAATAATTTTGTTAAATTACTGGAAGATGATCCAGATACTAGGAAATTTAAAAAATTTTACTGTTCACATTATGCCCAATGCACACAACAGTGGGCATATTGTTATACAAAACATGTAGGTTTAAATACAAATGTTCACTTAGAATCATTCCATAAAGCCCTTAAACATGTATATCTGGAAGGGAAGAAAATTAAAAGAATCGACAGAACATTAGATGCATTGTTGAAATTGACTAAGAACAAAATCTTTGAAAAGCTGTGTAATTCATCGAGAAAAGTACCTTCTGCATCCATAACAAATATGCATCAGAAACAGAGCCAATCAATTGCTTTAGTTTCTACTATTGCTGATGACAAGGAATGGATTATTAAACCATCTTTAGAAAGTGTATCTTCTTATATTGTAAAAAAAATTGACGTGCCTGTCTGCCGTACATGTAAATGTTTTCCAGTTCTCTCCAATCGCAATGTTTGTGTTCATGAATATGAATGTACATGTTATGATAATCTTATTAAACTCAGTATCTGTGAGCATATTCAGACTTGTTTAGGTTTACAAGAATGTAAAAATAAACTATCTGCACTAGGTCAGAAAGTGGATAAAAGTACAAATATTTCCAAGGAACAAAATCTTCATAATTTAGAGTCAAGTACTCGAACAGTATTTAATGAAAAACTAATGCATTTAAAAGAAATGTCCAATGCTAAATTTCCTGATACAACATATGCACAAGCCAATAAACTACTTGATAAGTGCCTATTATTGTTTAATGAAGCCAAAGAAGTAAATACAGTTATTACTCCTACACCTCAAATACAGTGAGATTTCTAAATTTGTTTAAAAACATTCATATATGGAATTGAATAATTATGTCAATTTACTTAAAGTATATTTAATAGCTTTATTGTTCATGAACAATTTTATAAAACATTTATGTACTATATTTGTTTATAATTCTCTTTCATTGTTATAATGTAATTTTAAATAAATGTTCACATTTCATTATTGGTAATTTAAAATCATCTTTTTCATTGTCATGAAAATTTTACTGTTTAATTAAACTGATTTTTTTTTACAATTATTGTTTTATTTATTTATCACAATTCTTGTTTATATTCACTGTGAAAGTTCTTATTTTCTTTTATATATTGTAGAAATTATGTTTTTTGATAAGTAATACATACAAATTATTCTATATTTTCAACTATGTAAAAAGTGATTAAAATAAATTCATTTAATTTCTTATTAAAAATGGTTCCCCCTCCTCCTCTTTAAAAATTTACAAGGCATTGTCTAATACAATTTACTGGTTCAGTTAGTGGGACACTGATAACTGGGCCCAGGGCCTGCGCTAGCAGTTTCGCGGCCCTGGGCAAAGAAGTAAAATGCCGCCCATTTATAACAAAAATTAAAAGAGATAACCTAAACCAGGGGTGGTAAACCTTTATGGATCAACGTGTCGTTTTTTTTAAAGTGTTTAATAAGGTATAGATGTGCTGTCAAATAATTTTGACTTTTAATTATTGGGAAAATAATAAAACTGAATACTAACAACACAAAACTATTTACCACGAAAAAAATACTTTTTGCACTGTATAATTATAAATATTTTAACTATAAGTGTAATTCAAATTAAAGTAACAGTGTGACTTCTGATGTTGCAGATTGTGTGGATGATAAATAGCTTATATTAGGATTGTAAGATGTTACTTTTTGTAGAATACATGCTGAATTTGAGCAGTTTTTCATACTACTATTCCAGAATATAAAACACACACCGTTTTGTCGCCTTTACTAATAATGCTATGTTTATCGGTCCACTTAATTTGAAATTTTCTATTACACTTACTATCTTGCACTTATTGTTTTTTTTATGAACTAGCCATGTTAAATAACGTTTAAAATCGTAACTTTAAAATACAGTTGTGTCAATGAAACTGACTATGCTATGTGTAGACAAACTTTACCTCATAAGCAATGGTAGTCTGCGACATAACTAAGGCAAGGCAACAACAAACGAGTGTGCTCCCCACCCCCGATCATTCGCATTTGTTCTTAATACTTCATAGTGAACTTTGAAGTACAATGCTAGCCATTTTGATCACTGGCGTGCCAAAAATATTGTGCCATCCCTGACCTAAACCCTTTCCACGCTTAATTATAAAATAAAACGTGAGCAAAAAAATTGCTATCAATAATGTTGAAGTTTTGATTAGCAAAAAATACTGATTTATTAATTTGTTTTTGGCACTAAATTAAAATTAGGGTTGTACACACAAAAAAAGAAAAGTCATTTCTAGTGTATAATTATAAAATACAGATATTAAAAAATACTAAAACAAATTATAGAACCACTAAATATTAAAACTTAATTACATATTAAAAATACATTTAAACCGAGAGTTAAACTCTTAAAAGTGTTTCTTTCTCACTTTTAATTATGAGATTTTTTTTATAATTTTTTTAACATTAATTTCTTCAGCTAGTTCATGTTCAATGGCTATTGTTGTCAAGCCGATCGTCGGTAGTTGAGGAGCGTAAGAAGTTTTTAATTAATTTTAATTTGGAGAAACTCCTTTTCCACACTTATTGGGAGAGTAAGCAACATCCTTAAAACTATACCGTGATTTGGAGCAAAATCCAGGTTCGATAAAAATTTTAAAATCTCGATTTAACTTTCTTTTTTATTTAGCAAAGCCAAAACCGCTACTATCGCCAGGTCCAGCGTGTTTATACCTGAAGAATTCCTATCAGTTAACACTGCTTCTAGATCTTTACAATACTTAAGTTCGCCGTTTTGAGGAGTATCTTTTAAATCACAAATATTGTATAAAAATTGGAAATAGTTGCTGTCGGTACTGATCAAATCAAACCTGGATTCAAATGCATTGATAGCTTTATCGAATGTGAAAAAATAAACTCTGCCTTATATTTCAACTCAACTTATATATAAACTCTGCCTTCTATCGAATCATCTTGTGCCTCATAGTCGAAATTAACCCTCTGACTGGATGACCCGCTGATTGAATTTCACTTCGAAAGCGATCTACTTTTTCAAAGCTAGCTAAGCCGAAAATGTTCCAATAAATTTCGTGAACTGCTTCAAAAACGAACGGCAGTTTAATGCCTTCCCCTGTTAAAGCCGCAGGAGGTCCTGAATTGGTTTTGCAGGGGATGGTTTTATTGCTTTTCGATCTCTGTGTTCTTCGAAACGGGAGGTTTCTCATTCACAGCTGTGGCCTAGGGCGAGGATTGTGAAATGGACATTTTCTACACTTCACGGCCAACAGAGAGTTCACCCAATTTATTGCAAATATATATTTCATATATTTGGAAAACTTGCTCAATTTCTGATCTAAAAACCAATTAGGTTTTAAGAAATTTTAATTTTCTGAGTTTTGATTTTAAATTCGGTTTCATTTTAAAGCATTTTTGCATTCCTAGATTGAATTAATTAAAAATATTTTTTAACACAATCCAATATTTCGTGTGAAACGGCAATTAACTACAATTTTAGTTTCTAAAATCATTTCTGTTTGCTCATGTTTTTGAGTTTTCTCACATTTACTTAATTAAGATTGATTTAAAGACCAATATATTTTTTGACACATAGTTTATATAATTTAAAGCTCTTTACTTTGTTTTCATTATTTTTTTTTTCCTTTTGAAAAATGCCATGACCAAAATGTACGCAGGCTACTGTGATAAATAATACTTGAAAGGGATGGAATATGACTGAAAATGGTAAATCTAAAATGTAGCTTTTTCAGGTAATATTACAATTAGACTACAGAATACAAATGTTGCAGAATGAACTAAATATTTCCCTGATGTACCACAAACTACATTATAATAAATCTATTGTAGTACTACACTGCAGTATTTTAAAGTCATGCAACAAAAACTTAAACTTGCTTAACTGCCACAATGGGGAGCTGAGAAAAAAATAGATATTGTTTACAAACTTGGTGATTTCTGGATTACATTTGTATAACTACTAATTTCTATATAAATATTTTGCATTTAAAACTCTTGTGAATATTATAAGGTTCTGATAAAAGTGAATAATTGATCAAATTAACAGTTGTTATCAATGTTATGTCTTAGAATATTTTGAAATAAAAAAGATATTTCAGTCATATTTATTTCAAGTAGAATTTTCATGTAGAGCATAAGTTGGATAGTAACAGATTGAAAAATTAAAGCTTTACAGGCAATGGAATTTTTTTTATGCCTTTACAAATTTTAAATATGTTTTTCTCAGATTTTTAATTTTGAAGATGAGAGTGTTTTCTAATCCCTAATGCGTTTTTCCTGTTCAAGATATAGTCTTGAAATATCTTGTAAATGTTCCCTTACATATGTTCTATAAAAGTTCATATGGATTTAGATCTGAGAGCTCTAGTTATTTTTTAAAAATATCTTAATGTTAATATTTAAAAAAAGTTGGGTTTTTTCCAGGTTTAGCCATAAAAATAATTATTAAAATTCAACAAAGAGATATATTTTAAATTTTATACTTTTTGTTTCCAATAATCTAAGAAATATTAATCACTTACAATAATTAAATATTTTTAATAATTTAACATTTTAGAAAAGTTTTAAAAATTTCAAAACTGTTCAATGCTTTAATATTGTGAAATAATGGCTTGTCAAACTAACCTATTATTTTCAGAATCAATATAATAGTATAATTTGAATATAAAACAAAAATTAATTTTACTGTGACAAACTGTTTACGACTTCTACTCATATTGTAAAAAGAATGAAAGATAAATATATAACATAGTGGAAGTAAAAAACACATTCATAATATGTTAAAATCCTGTCCCGATACAAATTCCAATGCATTTTCCAAACTGTAGCTAAAAACAATTATATGTTTATTAGGCCAGAAATTATTTATAGTTAGATATATATTTTTCCTTATTAAGTACATAATGAATAATGGCAAGATAATTTGTAAAATCCTGAAAGATTTTAATGACGAAAAAAGCCAGACATAATTTTAGATAGTTAGAAATTTAATTATATAATACACAAATATGCATGTTTTAAAAGAAATAAGTTGGCTAAGAAAATGAAATTTACTAAAAATTTCCTGAATAAAGTAAATCAGATTTCATCCTCAAATACATATAATTATAAAAGGTTTTATTCAATTTACAATTAAAAAAAACCTAAAAAATTTTAACAGGTATAAATAGCAAAAAATATCAAAGAAGTATGAGAAAGAGACACATACATGTCGTTTACAGAAATGTCACAGTGTGATATTTTTCGAAACACGGCACTGCACACAGTCCAACATTACAGTCTTTACATTGAAAACGAGTTTTTGATGTTTAACGACTAAATCGTAAATATAAGAAACAACGGTCAAATATCACGAGTGCAGACGGCGCTCGCTAATATTTGAGTGAGAAAATTACAGCAGCATAAAATGCGACCTCGTTTGAATTATATCTAATGTGCATTTTTGGAACTATTTAGCGTACTCGAATTAACTCAAGTGCACACGTCAAGGGTTTATATTGCATTCTAAGTCAACACGGTGGCTGCTGACGAGCGACTACGTAATTTTGAACCGCGGTTAAGTGACGAGGACGATACCTGAGCTGATAACTCCCCTTCCAAACTTCCACATCACACCAACGTGAGGACTTTTGACCTCGACGTGTTTAACGTGCATCAGCTCCTCTTCAACGCAAAACTTTTGTGGTACCAGGGCACGAACACTGGACACGAGTTCATAACCATGACCATCAGGCTACCGTGGCCGCAAAAGAAAATAGCAAGTTTGAAAGAAATGTAATGGAGAAGTAAGTATATTTGAAGAAATAACTTCAAAACTTAACGATAAACCAAAATTTCAAGATTTATTTTAGGAATAATAGTGAATATAACTTCGTACACCTAAAACCACTTAAAGCAGTGTATTTTGAGTGAACCTTTTCCCCTTTTAGAGAAACTTACTATAATTATGTCAAATTCCTTTCATTTTGCTCTAAGGGGATCCCCGAAATAACGTAATTTATTTGAAACACAAAATTACTTATTGTTGAATCTAATACAATTCCCTACAAAATGAATGAAAACCCTTTTTTATCATATAAATTGTGTTTGAATAAGAGATAGTTAATAAGAACATTTAAAACGTGTCGGCAATCTATGGACCTGTGGCACGTGGTACAATTCTTAGTGGGGCACTCAGCACTACTCTACAAATTTGTCAATTCTTGAATGGATGGAAGTTGATAATAGAGACCTTATTTGACAAACATCTGAGTTATGGACATTTATGGAACTACAAAATAATCTGAAAGATAATTCTAAGGATAAATTTACAGCTATTTTGTAAATAATTGAGTGTTATTGCTAGGGGATTTAATTGTTGAAAAAAGAAAATTGCATGTACTCTGCTTTCCACTTATGATTCGGCATATCAAAGTAAAAAATCTTTCCTAATATGAAAAATATTTCGACTCCGCAAAGAAATTGTTTAACAACTGAATGCTCTTAATCGTGTCATGCATTATACCCCTGGTTTTGCGATATGAAAGATGAGTCGTGAAAGAGTTAATTCGCATTACAATTTTTATTTAACTGTAATGAAGGGAATCATTTATATTTCACTTTGTCTATTTCTTATTTAAGTAAATATGTTGGAAACATACATTTTTAATTTTTTTATCTTTGTTGAAGAAATAGTAACATTTTATATTGTTTACTTTTATGTTAATAAATGTATTTTATTGATCCATAATTAATATAAAATAAAACTGTAAATCTAAATTATTTACCTCTATTCTTTAAATCTGCAAATATTACCGTAAGAATCGAAGGATTTCAAAAATTTCCTACTATGTGGCACGCTGAATGATACTGACAGATTGGTTTGGCACGTCTTAGCTACACAGTTGCCGCCCCTGATTTAAAATGTTGGGTAAGATAACCATTATATTTTTAAAATTTTATAAATATACAAAAGGAGAGTATTTTGTCAATACATGTTTTAAAAGGAGTAAAGTTTACGAGAACGAAATATAAAATTGCGTTAAAATTATTGGTACTCTATCAACCGTACTTCTTTATATATATATATATATATATATATATATATATATATATATATATATATATATATATATATATATATATATATATATATATAGGATTTTCCCTTCGAAACATTTGTAAAAAGGTTGAGTCATATAATTTTCAGAGGACTATAAATCTCAATTTTATTTATTACTGCATTCCGAAGCAGCGCCATCTAGTGGGCTTTCGTAGCTCCGGCTTGAATAATTTTTCGGCAGAGGCCAACTAACCACTGTTTGTTCAACACGTCGCGTCTTTTACCGCATTTCCGCGCCCAGCGCGGCACCGCCAGTCCTAACGTCCAATAATGAGAAAGGTTTATTTCCCCGTCTTCTAAAGGTATTACTCAACTTTTAATTAACTTAATTCCTGCATTTCTTTCTATTTGTAATTATCTTTTTTTGTAAATATTTTCCTTTAACTTTAAATAAATTCTCTCTTTTACTTAAAAGAAGTATTCGTGTTTTAATGACTTAGATTCATTTAATTCATCACTCACCCTTAAATACTTACCCCTAGACAAACCACCTACGCCAATCTAAAATCCCGCCTTCTGAAGAGTCTGATTTTTATTCGAAGATTTATTCGGACTCCCACAGAAATAATTGGGGGATCGCCTGGGATTTGATTTCGAAAATCTTCTCTAAATAATAAGTTGATAACCTTCTAACCCTCTTCTTCATTAAAAAAAAACCCATTTTTGGCTGCAAGCCTAATTTATAAACGGACTGAATCGAAAATGCGGATTGCCTCTCATAACATACTAACATTTAGGTGCTTCAAGTTATTTTCTGCCGTGTACAACAACTACAAGAGTTTCACAAGTCCAGTGAACACATCCAGGAGCCTTTGAAGTTTGTTTTCAAGTAATTAATCACACGTCGTCAACTGTATCAGGTACTTTTTATATTGTTCTTCAAAAGGAAAAAAATCTAAAAGAATACGTGAGTCACCGTTAATTTGATTATGAAAAATTGTTGTAGTCGATTTCATGAAGTAATTTATATTTTTAAATATTATGTGTGTTTTTCTGAAATACTATTTTTCTATGTGTATAGAAATCGTATGAATTAAAATTTTCTACAAGTATATCTTTTAAAATATTAAGAAAGTCGTACGTAATATTCAAGTGTTTTATTTGTATGCCATTTATTAACGAATTGCATTTCATGTGTACGAAAAGTGCGTCATCGACCTTGAACTAAGAGATTAATGTTTTCCATTCCTAAACATTACCGTTTCGAAGCGATCGTAATTTCGATGACACATATAGTTTAACATTTCTCTTGCAGCTGTTTAGTAATTAATTATTTTTTATGAGTATTCGAGAAATATATTTTGAAAGAATATGCTATGTTTTTTAGAACTGATGTGTGTGTGAAGGATCATGTATAATCTTATTTTAATGTTGTGTATTTTATCGTTTAATATATAAGTATTTGGAGTTCATTTTTGACAGAATAATTATGCTTTTATTTAAACATGTGTTTATCCTTAGAATGTGCTGATGAGATCCTAAAAAGATTTTATTTTTATTAGTGAAATAAAAAATATATACCAGATTTTTCTTTAAGTGACTAACTTCTAATTGTTTGCTTTTTTCAGTAAAGAACTTTAAATGATTAAATTTTCATATCACAATAAATTTAATCACAGTTTCTAAACAAGATGTATATTAATTTATTTTTTCTTTCAAATTCTTTTGCATTTATTATAACGAAATGAGATAACTGATATATCAAATGGTTTAAAAATATTAAAAAAAAAAGGTTTTGTTTTTAGTTGAAATTAATGATTTGACTACTTTAAATTAAGCATTACGTATTTTAGCTCGCACTGTTGTCTTTACACGTTACTGGTTTAAAATATTTCTAAATGAATAGAATTTGAATATTTCAATGTATATTTAGTGTATTTTGATGCAATATCATTTTAACTTGAGAATTTTTGTAAATGCAAACGAGAATTGCCAAAAGCAACATCATTGTTTTTGTTTGAACGCGTGACAATTTTGTTTATTCCTTTGGTTACTATCTAAACATAAATTTAAATTTTAAAATGGCGTATCTTGGCAAAGGTCGACGCGAAGATTTATTTGTCTTAGCCACGGAATTAAATTTAAAATTCGATAAATCGATGACCATCGCCACACTCAAAGATTTAATTATTGGTAGTGAAGATTATGACGAAGAACTGACCAAAAACATACATTCAACGATTGTTGAGGATCGCAAAGCCAGAGAAGAAAAATTACGCATTGAAGAACGAGAAGAAAAATTACGCTTCGAACAATTGAGGTTAGATGAGCAAAAACGCAAAGATGAATTTGAGTTGGAAAAGTTAAGAATCAATTAGGCGCTGATACATCCAAAGAAAGTGATACTAAGTTTCTCGTCAAAGAAATTTCAAAGTTTATACATCGTTTTGATTTGAAAGAAGACATCAGTCTTTATCTAAAATTATTTGAACGTCAAGCGCAGAGATTGAATATTGATCAAGAAAACTGGGTTTCTCATCTGTTAGGCTTGTTACCGACGGAAGTATCTCACATCATAGCGAGAGAGCCTGACGATAAAGCTAACTCTTACGAACACGTTAAAGATTTACTGCTGAAACGCTTTAAACTAACTCCAGAAAAGTTTCGACAACTATTTGTCACTCACCAAAAAGCACCTGAAAGAACATGGATTGATTTTTACCATGAGTTAAACACTTACTTCAACGGATGGATAGATGGATTGAAGATAGATACTTTCAACAAGTTATCAGATCTAATCATAACAGATCAACTCAAACGAAAAACTCCTTTTGAATTTAAAGAATATTATCTTGATGAATGGGCAAATATGAACTCACACCTGTTCAATTAGCAGAAAAACTAGAAGAATTCGAAGACTTTAAAAGGACTCTGAAACAAAAATCTAGCAGTCCATTTGTGAAGAAACAAGAATTCAGATTCACAGAAAAGAATCGCAGGTATGAAGCACCAGGAAAATTCGAGTATAACAGGAAAGATAAGAAGTTTCCAGCGTCAACGAATTACAACAAACATTACGAAGCCCCTGTCACCAAGTACGAATCTGTTCAAAGATATCAAGACAGCGCGCAGAAAGGGTATTACAACAAAAATTACGAGAAACACTCAAATCACAATTCTTCCAAGCATATATGCTCAGACGAACTATTCAAAATCGCAGAAATTCAAAGAACCTCCAAAAGAAACTTGCACACTCATCGTTAAGGAAGGTTTACGTACTAAAGAGATATTTTTTGGAAAGGTGAAAATCACGGCGCTCATAGACAGTGGTAGTACCGTAAGTTTGCTTCGAGAAAACACAAGCAGAAGAATAATGGATCCAACAAAATTATCGAAGAACAAGATGCTTCTCACAGGTATTGGTGAAGCACAAGTGACAACTATCGGTTCCTTTGAACATGAGTTCAAAATAGATGATGAAAATTACTCGTTAACTTGGCATGTTGTACCGACTGATAAATTAAAATTCGAAGCAGTTATTGGATCAGATCTTTTGGAACAAGCATCGATAAGTTTTACTAAAGAAGGAGTTAAATTCAACAAATATGAGAATCATGCACAGCTTATGCAAATATCTGCTGAAAATCTTCAAGAAGAACTAGACCTACGTCATGTTGAAAATCGTCAAATCAAGAAGGAACTTGAAAAGTTGATTCAAGACTACAAGCCAGAAAAAACAGCATCTACTGACGTCACAATGAGAATTATTTTAAAAGACGAAGAACCAGTCTGTCAACCTCCTCGTCGACTAGCTTTCACAGAAAGACAAGAAGTAAACAAACAGATAGAAGAATGGCTCAACGAAGGCATTATACGTCCGAGTTCTGCGGAATATGCAAGTCCAATCGTAATGGTAAAAAAGAAAGATGGATCTTCGAGAATGTGCATTGACTACAGAAAATTGAATCAGAAGCTTGTGAAAGATAAATTTCCGTTACCTATCATCGAAGATGTTTTAGACACTTTGCAAGAAGCAAAGGTATATTCTACATTAGATTTACGCAATGGTTTCTTTCACGTCGATGTTGACGAAGATTGCAGGAAGTATACATCCTTTATCGTCCCAGATGGACAATTTGAATTCAACAAAGTTCCTTTCAGACTAAGCACAAGTCCAGGAGTTTTCCAACGCTACGTATCAAGTATATTTAGAGATCTTACTCGGAAAGGAATTGTAATCAGTTATTTAGATGATCTCGTCATTCCAGCGAAAAACGAACAGGAAGGTGTCTCGAAAAACTTAAAATTATTTTTGAAGTCGCAAAGAAATACGGATTAGAAATTAAGTTCAAGAAGTGCCAATTCTTAAAAAAGAAAATTGAATTTCTAGGTCACATTGTAGAAAGCGGAACTATTAAACCATCTCCCACGAAGACACTAGCTGTCCGAAAATTTCCAGAACCAACAACAATAAAACAAGTAAAGTTTTCTTGGTTTAACCGGATATTTCCGCAAGTACATCAAAGATTATTCAAAGATAGCTAAACCACTTAGCGATTTAACAAGAAAAGAAAACATCTTTGTTTTCGGGATTCAACAAAAAGAAGCATTTGAAAAATTGAAGAAAATCATGTCCGAAGGTCCAATCTTGCATCTTTACAAGTATGGAAGAAAAACAGAACTGCATACAGACGCCTGTAAACAAGGGTACGGTGCAATTTTGTTACAAGAAGCAGAAGATGGAAAGTTACATCCCGTTTACTACATGTCGAAAAAGACAAATACAGCAGAAGAAAAGTATGACAGCTACGAATTAGAGGTACTAGCAATTATCAACGCATTAAAGAAGTTTCGTGTTTATCTTTTAGGACAACACTTTAAAATAGTAACTGACTGTTCAGCATTTCAGAAGACTATGCAAAAAAGGAGCTAATTACTCGCATAGCCAGATGGGCGCTTCAATTAGAAGAATTCGATTATGAAATAGAGCACAGAGCTGGAAGTCGTATGAAGCACGTTGATGCTCTTAGCCGATATCCCGTAATGATGGTATGCAATGATACATTAACTTCAAAGCTTAAAAACGCACAAGAGGAAGATGACAACATCCAAACATTGAAATCACTTCTAGAGAAGCAAGAATCAGAAGAATTTTTGAGCGAAATGGTATACTCTATAAGTACTTAAATGGTCGAGAATTAATTGTAACCCCTAAAGCAATGCAAGCTGAACTAATTAAATTGATTCACGAAAATGGTCATTTTTCAGTAGGAAAAACAGAAGAAATTGTGAAACAGGAATTTTTTATCCCAAATTTAACCAGCGTCGTTAAAAAAGTAATAGTTAATTGTGTTCCATGTATCTTAGCTAATAAGAAAACTGGCAAAAAGGAAGGGTTTTTGAATCCTATTTCTAAGGAAAGCATTCCTTTAAGTACGTACCATGTTGACTTCATTGGTCCTTTACCCTCCACAAACAAAAATTATCAACACATTTTCACC